>OMNN01100943.1:0-17430 GCA_900302755.1 Chromis chromis
TTTACAGTTGTGGGCCTACAATAAAAGTTATAACTTTACTTTATTATTACTGATATTTAAATTCATAACATAGAAATAATGTCAAATCAACAGGGATGCTTAGCCTGCTGTAGCTGAGAGTTCAAGCTAGCTAACTGGTGCTATATCAAGCTATTGTAGCATAACGTTATTAGCTTAACTTAACGTTAGTTAATTAGCCTTTTAGACAGATAGTACTTTTGTTTTACTGTAGGTTAGCTATTATGTTACTGTGTTACACGGCAGTGTAGGCCTACATAATTTTTCAGAAATGGAGCATTAGCGAGGCTAAAGTTTTAAAAACCATTGATGTTCATAAGCAGCTTCTTTGACCTCAGAGGTCCTACTCTGACATTTTAACATATTAGGCCTACAGATAAAGTTTTGGTTATTTTTTGTTCAAAATGGATAGCACTTCACATGACTCAAATTTTATCAGTAAAAAAAACTTTGTACATGTATATTCTGATTTAAAAAGCACATAGGCTTATTCTGTAAAGATATGGTGGTTGGACATCTTACTTAAATAAACTAAGGAAGGCTACAAGGCCTACTAACACCCACAGGTGTAGTGGAGGCTCAGTGCACCTGGACTCAGGTAACTCAACACAAATGTCCTATTAAAAGCTACTTTTGCATTCTTTTTTTCTTTTTGTGTCAAAAACTAAATGTGAGACATACTTAAGAGCAGCTTTAATCAGCCCACAGAGCCAGTTCCCTCTGCTGTGATTGACAGTGTTTCCCGATGGGAGGGTCGATTCACTTCAAACCACAAGTCCCGCCTCGCTGTGTATATCTTACTGGGGACTTGAGACTATAAAATGAAGGAACTTACTGTAACCGGGACGCACTCTCTAGCTGGAGTTCCCTTTGTGAACTCCTGTCCAGCGGCTGAGGTCCTCCGATGCTCTAGTCAGTGAGCTCTCAGGCACACACCGCTTTGCTCTCACTTGAAGCTGAAAACCTTCCGTCCAGTCGCCGGCTAGAGACGGAGCAGAGCCATGGCAGGGGACGGCTCGGACCAGCGGGCGCTGCAGTATGAACAAACTCTGGTAAGTCTCACTTGTTGCCAGTCTGAACTTTGTCCACTGCTGTCACTGTATTTGTCCTGCGTGGACAGAGAAGACAGACTCCACGGACAAATCTCCCACAGCCTCGCTCGCTAGTGCACACAACTGGTACTAGCTAACGATAGCGAGCAATGTGAACAAACTGTGCTCAAAAGTTGTGATATAAGTGAAATAAATGAGCTTTAATGCCCCATATATGTGCCGAATTAATCAGTATGACTGTGTGATTGTGGAAACTTCCTCTGGAGTGTGAATGTTTGTCGATAACGAAGAGAGAAGTAAAAGTTGTTGATTTTAAACGAGCTTCAGCCTCCTGAGCTCTCACGTGAATGTGGCCGAGGTTTGTGGTGTAGGAAGCGGCTGTGAATGGTTTATGCGTCCCTAAGTCCTTAATTGTCCCTTAGTATGCTTGTGAGGTGAAAGAAGTAGCTAAAGACACGGTTCTAAATGGCTAAATACCACACACTGAATATATGTGGCTTAGCTTTACAACAGCACAGGTAGCAAAGGTGTCTTTTGTCAGAACATCTGGATCTGGCTGTGCCTACAGGTTGCCCTCTCCCCTGCATGAAGAGACTTTGGCCAGACTCCACTGTAAAATCAGGCATTTTAAGAAAGACATGTTACAGATTACTTAAAGCCTGGTTTGAATTTTAAACAGTGCTTTAAAAAATTCACAACCATAATTTGGCAAGTTTTCTAGCCTGTCTGCTACTAAAAATAAAATGCATATTAGGTGCATGGGCAGAATGGTATCACACACACATACAGTAGCTAGTCATAGGGGTTACTGCATGTGTAGGCTGCATTGAGATGAGCCACCATCATCTGACTATAGATCAGTTCACTGCTGTTGAGCTGCAGGGCTGCTGTGTACACGTGCATGCGTAATGTTCTGTAAAATGACATGCAGCTGCACAGGTGTCTGGTGTTGTGCCAGCCAACGGGGCCTGCATGTGTGAGGAATGTCTGTCTTTGGGGTTTATAAGTTACTATAGGCTTGCTAACCATAAGGCTGTTTTCTTTAGCTTACAGTATATTACATAAGGAGCATGCAGTTGTTGGGATTCATAGAAGATCTGCATGCACCTTAGAAGTTGGATCATTGGTATTAGACAGCAGGGGGCTCTCACACATTTTCATGTCACAGGCCCTCTGGCATACAGTTCAGGGCCTGCAGATACCAACTTTACAATTTTGTCCCGGGGATTTCCATAACTTCTGTCTTCGGATGAGTACAGTGTTATACATTTTCTACCAGGTATAGTGATTTGGAGAAAGTACACTGGCCCTACAGGACCTCCTGAGCTTCCTATGGATCCCACTTTGAGGAGCACAGATTTGCAGCATGCCTGTCAGAATGATTCAGGGTGGGGTTTGGACTGAGAGTCCCCCCTGCTGTGTGTGCGTGTGTGTCTAAGTGTCTGGTTGAACTTTTCCTGACAAAACTTCTGTCAAGCCTAAAGAATCTGCTATTTGAAGAGACTGGTTTTATAGGCCAACTGGACCCATTCAGTGGCATCGAGGCTTTAAATTAAGAAGAGCCACAACTGTTACACTTCTTTGGGCCTCAGTTTCCTTTTCTTGAAAAAGTTTCTTTGTAAAGAGCACCCCCCCCACAACACTCACATGCATACACACCCCCCTCTCTCCACCTCCGCCTCTCTGTGTGCTGTTAATCTGTGTGTGTTTGTGGGAGAGATTACACAACTTGCGACCCGCTGATTCAGCACTGGACGCTCCGTCACCCTGGCGGGGTCTCGTGCTCGGCCCTCCGGCTTTCTGAAAGGGAAACAGAAAAAATCCATCCACCTTTTCTGTTAATCTCAGCTCACCCTGCTGTGGTTGGATGATTGTTACAGGAGCAAACTTGTGAAAGCATCTAAATAGAATCAAATAAAAATAGCTACTGAGTGAGAATAACCTCTTTTAACATAAATGAGTTCTCTCTCTGCCCCCCATCTCCTCACCGTGGGTTGTAGTAACATGGTGTCTTTGTGTGATACTGGCAGCCATGGTGGTTGTGTGGGTTTTGTTGTGGGCAGTAGATGCTCAAAGAGGCCAGTGTAGTTTGGCTGTGAGAGAGGCTGAAAGGCTGGCTGTACAGAGAGGCTGGCAGGGCGAGGAGTATGGAGCATTTGCAGAGTGGAACCAGCCTCAACATATTGTTGGTTAACATCAGACTGGTGCATTAGATTGTATTTGGCTGATTTCTGCTAGAACCTCAAGTCAGATTTGTGCTTGTTTGGGTAGTATATGATGATTCACTGTCCGCCTATTGATTATGTATGCAAGCAACGTGCGCTCCCAGTGTTTGTTACTCAGACTATCAGCAAACAAACAGCTTAAAGACCAACTTGCAGGTTGGAGACCCCAGTGAATTAATGTGTTGGAAAGTGAAGCAGGAGCTATGATTAAAAAAATAAGTCTATATATGTTATACAAAAACATTTAGTGTAGTTTTTGTAGCAGAATTGAATATCCACCACAACTGGGAAATGATGTCAGAACAGTTTAACATAATAAATGTGGATTCTAGCAGTAGTTCTGACACTGCAGATATCCATAATCTATATACATGCACATATGACAGACCATAGGTTTATTATTAACATTCACAGAAATCAGGAACAAACGGACCGGAAGAAATATTGGTCATCAGAGAGACATTAATCGGTAGTTAGAATAAGTGTGGACTGGATGTCGTGACAGGCTGGAATTTGTGCACCCTGCACGAACGCAACAATTCACAATGACAAAAAATAAATACCTCACATGCAAAGTAACAAAAAAGACCAACTTTCTAAATCACAGTTGCTGCACAGTCTCACTACCACCTGCTACTGCACAGTGTGCTGAGGCAGAGACATATCTCCTATGTGATATAATGTCACACATTATTGGAAAAAAAAAAAAAGTTTTGACGGCACTGGTGAAAAAGCCTACTGTTGCAAAAATCTAACCTTTATTGATCCCCTTGGGGAAATTCCTTCTCTGCATTGACCCATCCTATTCTAAGTTAACCTTAACTATACATACTAGGAGCAGTGGGCTGCCACGGTGCAGCGCCCGGGGAGCAGTCAGGGGTTAAGGGCCTTGCTCAAGGGCCCACAGTGGTGGTGACTGGGACAAGCGGTCGCCCTCACTTTCCCACCTTACATACATAAAACAAACACAAAAAAGAATGCATTAGTCTCTTAATCATTTCTAATACATATTAGTGAAAAATTCAACCTACAAGTTCCTCTGTAAGTTTAAAACGTAATCGTGGCCTTCAAAAACCAAGGTCAGCCACACACTACATTATCTAGCAGATCATTAATCTGTGAACCATTTGTAATAAACCCATGCACTGATAGTGATGACAACAAATAATAAAGATTGTTTTATTTCACCAGAAAGTTGTATTTATATGGAATTGTTTTTGGACAACTCAAAAATGGCAACCACTAGCTAAACAGGCGCCTGTTTGCTGTTAATTTAATTGCTTTTAATTTTGTATTTTCAATGTTAGGTTTTCAAGTGATTCAAGGTAACATTTTACTAGGTGTGGTACAGTGGAGTCAATTGGACCTGGTCTGAAGTGAGAGGCTAATATTTATGACCTTTACATATGGTGCGGCGTTTCCCTGAGTAATAAAAGGCAATCCTGTAAGCCAGTATTGCTCCAATTCACTTGCAAAGCTACGTGCACGTTTCGTAATAATTAACTGGATTACCATAATAGTGCCAGGCATGGGACGTTATTGACATGTGAGCCTCTTAAAGGGGCACGCCACCGATTTAACACATCAGTTTGCATAATGATTACTGCTATGACTGTGACAAAAGCTGTGTAATGTCCTCTGTGTCTATAAAGGGAGCTTTCCTAAGTAACCCTGATGATTAATAAGGGTCGTGACAGCAGACAGAACGTCTGTGTTGCAAACTGCACTTTAAAAAATGTAGGAATTTTCCCGGCAGGGAGTGGGTGGCAACAAACAATGATATCACATTGCATCATGGGAATTGTACCATCCTTACAAGTGCATACTTTTATTATTGTGTAATCTGTCATTATTGTCTCAATTAACCTCTTCCAGTCCCGCTATTTTCGGAGCAAAAATGTCCACCAAATTAAAAAGGTTGGTAGCTTCTGAAGCTCTCTGGCTGTATGCAATAAGGAGGTTTAGCCAGAAAGAAAACCCTAAAAAGTTTCTTGAGGAAGTGTCAGAAAATCTGGAGGTGATACAGGCACAGAGCAGCAAGTCAGTAAAAGTTAAAAATATGTGTCCACCTGAAATAATAACAAATATATTTTTCTTTTCAAAGATTTATTTTTGGCCTTTTACGCCAAGACAGGACTCTCCCGTTAGAGTCGGAAACGGGAGAGAGTGGGGAAGGACATGCGGTAAATGGCAGAGGTCGGAATCAAACCCAGCACAGCCGCTACGACTCTGCACTTGGGTCACGCGACATAACCGTTAGGCTATCAGGCGCCCACAAGTATGTTTTTCAGTATAAATAATTTCTAGGGCTGTTCCGAACAGCAGTTGCCGTTCTTCGAATATTCGGGTCCAATTAATGACGATTATCCGAATATTTGGCTTGAGCGGTAGCAGCGCACCGGGGGTGGGGGACTTAGAATAAAATGATTCGTTTACTGACACGGGCGAAGTGAAGCATGACATCTGAGTTGGTAGGTCCGCGCACTAGAGCCTCGGTGGCGCTCGGCGACCAAATATTCGGATATCCGAGTATTCGGGACCAGCCCTAATAATTTCTATACCATTTGTCATCTTGCAACTTTTGCTGTCGAAAAGCTGGAAGACCCGACTTCGAACTGTCATCACAGCTACGCACTTTGTGTGTTTAGACTGCTGTTTTGCAAAATACATTAAATTCATGTTTACTGTGCATTAAAAGTGAAGGAAGGGAAGACAAAGGCTTAAAATAGTGACAAAGGCCTGTCACAGGTTCCTGAAGCCCTAGATGACATATTTTGTCCAACCGACACTGTAATACACACAAATATTCATTTTACTGTTCCAGAAGACTATTCAGATTAGCAAATATTTACATTCAAATTAGCATGAATCACTTAAATAAATAGCAGAAAAATCCAACTTTGCTTGACTTCCAGAGATTCCAGCTGTTTTGCTATTTAGTTTTTTTGGAGCCATGTCTCTACTGCATCCGTTTCAGACCAAACTTTAACAATCCGACTCTTGTGACTCTTTGTGCGTCTAATTTGTGTTTACTACAGGCTACACAAGTTTTTTCTTTTAAAATTTAATTTATTTTTTAGGGGAGAGTTTTTCCATTTATTACTAGAGAGAGAGACAGAGTGAAATTGGGGGTAGAGAGGAGAGTGACATGCAGCAAATGGTCTTGAGCCGGACTCGAACTCATGACCGCTGCTAAGGGACTGAGCCCATGTGGTATCGCCTTAACTCAGTGAGCTAAACGGCAGCCCCAGGCTTCACAAGGTTATACTCAAACGAGCGGTGCTAACCTGATTAGTGTAATTTAACTTTTACACCACTGTGTCAAAGCTTTGAAACCCATATCTTCAAATAAGATCTGTGCGTGCCAAGACTAGGCTGTCATTAATTTCAATTAGCGCATATTAGACATACCAAACCATACAAGTCACAAGCTTATCCAAGTGTCCTGCACCTCAAACTTTCAGAGGATTACATAGAGATACACTCCCACACATCAGTGGGGAGTCTGGGCAGCAGGTGCAGCACCTCCCCCTGAAGTACAAATACTGAAAAACTCTTTAATTACACATAAATGTGGAATCGGCAGCATCAGAGCAGGCTGATCGTCTCTGACGTCATGGAGCGTTTTGCAGAATGGTGGGTTTGGATGTGCAGGATGTAGGGCTCAACAATTAATCCATTTCAAATAGAAATTGGAACTTTAAAACAATGCAATTAGCAAACTGCAAAGACTGCAAGGTAGAATACACTGTACCTTTAGTTTTTTTGTTATTGCTTTAGCTTTATTGCAATTTGTGCAATACTTCAATGCTGCCCCTGAGCCATGAATGACCTACTTGTTTCAGTGTCGGAGATAATTTACAGAAAGGTCCTGCTCTTTTCAGATTTTTTGTATTATTCTTACTTTATTTTCTAACTGTGGGAGAGATTACACAACTTGCGATCGCTTTTGCACAGCTTTTATTTTTTGTGATAACTGTTTGGAAATCGGTCAAAAATTTAGTGAATAATTCTACTTTCAGACTGTGGAGTACCTCTTACCTCCATAGATGTCCATGCACTCCCTCCTCTGCTAGCCCTGTACCAAGATGGCAGCGATTTAGGCACGTCCATCCACAGTCAATGCGGCGTCTACGTATATATGTGTCTATGGTTTAGAGCGCCTTATTATATTAATTAAAGTATCCATATTTTGCGCCAGCGTATCGATACTCATATCGCACGAGGAGGGACGACGATATATCACTGTATCGATATTTTGTCCCCCCTTGCAATTATCTTGACAGATATTGCGATATGAGACACAATTTTAGAGGAAACTTGATTTTATTTTATTTTTGTACATTTCTTTGAACTGAAACAAATATAAGATTATGTGATTTTTGCTGCAGTCTGTGCCGAACAACATTTCTTCAGTCCGCAGAATATAATTTGTAGGCCGGTACATCTCAATAGCACCACAGTGCTTCATTTTAATGGGATGTTGTGACACATTTTACCTTTAAAAAAAAAAAACAAAAAAAACTGCAGCTCATGCAATTTGGATTCCGCACTTGGCCATATTGCAATTTTGACAATATTTTAATTAATTGTCAGCCCTAATCGACAGTCAGCCCAGTGACATGTCTCCCCCCTTTGGTCTCGCCCGCTGGTTTTAATGGCTCACTGTTGTTATTACTCAGCTGTTTGAATGTGCTGGGTAATGGTGTGTGCCGAAGGTGACGTGCTCTGTCTGGAGGTTCACGGCCAGTTTTCCTAGAGCCTGTGATGGTGTGTCAGTGCTGCGTGTTTTATCTGCTGAGTGTGTCTACAGTGTTCTCTCATGAGAGTCATGAGGCGGGAGAGATAAGCAAATACTTGGTCAAACTATAACCTCTGATTTAAATGTGTTCACAGGGACGCTTCAAGAAGCTGTAAATACATTTAGTTTGTGTTGTACAAGCCTTTTTTAGCGGTTACAGAATCAATGCTATAACTTCTACATGACAGAACTGCTTACTGTGAGTTGTAGCTGTTGATACAGGATATTTAATGGGAAAGGAAGTTATGGTCAGGCGTTGCAAGCTTCTGGTTTATGATCAGGATTGTGTTTTGATTCCAATAATGACTGTAGACTTTCTGAAGGGAAGTGAAACTGCTTGCTCGAAAACTATGGAAACTCAATCATTTGTGAGTGCATATTTCCTCCTGTGTTCATTTGAGTGGGTGTATGTGCCGGGGCCATCTGTCTTGCTGCGACACAGGGTAATTTGTAACCCTGTGTTATTTGCCTTGCTGTGGTAATTAGGCTTTGTGCAGCGACGGCCGCGTCCTTTTGATGTCTGCCTCTCTGCATTCATAGTGGAAATTTCCCTTTACTTGAACTTTCTACTTTATTATGCCTCGTGGGTAAAGTCTTTTTTATTTCTGCGAGACAGGTCAACAACTCCTTGACCTCAGCTTTTGAGAGTGTGGAGAAAGAGCTGTTTGCATAACGTAGGCTGGCTGTAGTGGCAGATAAGCATCAAAAGCCTTTAACAAGTTGTCTCTTTCTGTTACAAAAGATCAAGCATTGCTTTTCCTTTGTTTGTTTTTTTTCTTTGCTAAAATGACCTATTCGCCTTTTTATTTACTTTCTGCACAAACAGCCATGATGGATTTCCTAAGTCAGAGCTCATGGTTGTGGTGGGATTTTGAGACCAAACATTTTCACAAAAGCAAAAGAACTAAGCCTCCTAACGAGGGGCTGTTCATAATAAGAGTGAATTTGGCAAACACTTAGCAATGTAGAACAAATGTTGACTGTGCTTTTAGGCCAAACCAAAAGGTGGGATGTGTTTGTGTGACTTGCTCTTTGTTCCAAGATGCATTGATCTCACTGGCCGGGTCGTGTTGATGATTAATCACCAAGAGATGGAGAGAGAGTGAGCGAGAGAATAAACTTGATGGGTCAATAGATTAACACACGAGCTAGCTTTAAGTGTTGAGCCGTGTCTCTTGATTAGGGCCATACAATTATTTCTTACTCCTCTTGTGTGTCCAAGGCAAATAGATGCAGGTTCAGTGATAACCCTCAATAGTGGCGATTAGTAGATGAGCACCCTGCAGAGCCAACGGCAGCAAAAACTGTAAAACACAAAGCACATTAATGATGTAGCTTCATCTCATTGTGCCAAAATGAATTGAAGATGGAGAAATGAAGCTTTTTTTGCCTCATGACAAAACATCTTCAGGTCTTTTGGTCATTTTGTAACTTTTTCAGTAATTGACAATATAAACCAGGGGTGTCCAAACTACGGCCCGCCATCCATTTTTAATTGGCCCGTATCAAAGACAAAAAATATAGGGGATTATGGCACATAATATTTGCGCTTAACTGTATTGTAGTTCTTAGTTATAATAGGTGGAGCGTCTGTCTTGAACAAGGTAGTGTCTCTACAAAGCAAGCAGTCAAAGAAAAACATTGCTGAGGGTGACCAGAAATGGCGGAACCAAAGAGACGCAAGATCGCAAGTAGAAAACTTCAGACTCAGTGGAAAAATGAATATTTCTTCATTGAAACCAATGGGAAGTGTGCCTGTTTGATTTGCAATGAAACTGTTGCAGTGATGAAAGAGTACAATGTACGACGACATTATGAAACATCAGGCCTTCACGTCCTACACTGGCGTCGAGCGGTAAAATAAGGTTCAGCAAATGATAGCTAGCTTGCTCAAACTTAATTTACCTGCATTTGATTGATTTTACTAACATTTATGCATTAGAAGTGAGACAGTATACCTCACCTCTAGTAAGAGGCCCAGTCTTTCGTATATTTTTCTGTATGTGGCCCTTAAGGAAAAAAAAATCGGACACCCCTGTTATAAACCAATGACAGAACTCCAGATTTAAGCTACATGCCTTTCTCTGGCAAACAGCTGTGTGTACACCAGGGCTGAACAGTTCATTTCAAATTTAAACTGCAGTTTGAAACGATGGATGTATGCAGTCCAGCACATCTGACTGAGAGTTTAAACTGTCTTGGTAAGGGTTTTACAGGCTTATGCTTGTCCTCTTTGTGTGACAGTCAGGTGTTGGATTTTATCTCATGTGCTAATGTTCCACCACACGTTTTAAACAGTAATATTTAGCTGAAGCTTGACTTAAAAAAAATGCAAATCAAACTTGAAATGAGCTATTCTTGAATGGTTGAGGTGTAATTTACACTCATTTTGCAGCTTAATGGTTAATTATGAACTAAAACCATTGCAGGCTCATACAGCAGTCCAATAAATCTTTTTGTCATCAACGCTGTACCGTTCAGTTTGTCCTGTAACTGTCTTCGAGAAGTTTTGATGCAACTCTGCGGTCATTTGGAGGATCTAGTGTGTGGCACTGCTGTTGAACAGCACTGCATTATACTGACTGGTTAGTGTTGCAATGATTTTAAGTGTACCATATATCCACGAGGGTAGGGCAAATAACCAGAAGACCTCTATAAAAAAGGAAGTGCAATGTTTCTGAGTAGTATAAAAATGTAAATAACTCAATAAGTTCTTAAGCACAGTATGTGAGTTTACTATCAACAGTAAACACAGGTGAAGCAGAGATATTGGTGTAGCTTTATCATCTTACTTTTGAGAGAGAGTAATTTGATCGAGGGTCTGATTGTGGGGGCAGGACATCTGGGGATCGCAGTGAAAATTGGATTCCTGAAAATACAGTTTGATGGTGTGCATTTTAATGTGAAGCAGAGCAACTGATTAGTGCATAACCCTGGCAGAGCTGTGCCGTGAGACCGAAGAGCATAGACAGGAAAGGATGCAGCGAGTTGTGACAGAGAAATCAGGTCTTTAACGATAACAAGGGTTGAACGTATTTAGTTAAGGAACACATATTTTTGCGATTTTTCTGTCATTTATGAATCGTTAGGGTGTCAGAAGTCTGTGTTATACATGGTCAGAGTTCCAAAGCTTGAGGTGAACATACAGTGCTGTGAAATAGTATTGCCCTGCTGTCTTCTATTTTTGCATATTTCTCTGTGTGACTTAGAATACAATTATTCGTTTACTAACACAGGCGAAGTGGCGCATGGCATCGGAGTTGGTAGGTCCGTGTACTAGAACCTTGGCGGCGTACTAGAGCCTTGGCGGCACTCGGTGGCGCCCGTTGGTGTTGATCACTAGGGGGCACAGTCTGTATGATACACAGATTTACCGACATGAAGCAAAATTATGTGCTCAAGCTGCAGGTATGTGGGCAACGGGTAAGTGGAGAGAGAGGTATGGATTAATTTGCATATGCGTAGTAAAGTTTCAAAAGATTTAGAGGTGTTTACATCTCAGCCATTTTAAGGCATGAAAGGATTATTTTAAAATTCTAAATCTGGTGATCAGAGATGCGTTTTTAAGGGTTTAACCAATGCACAGAGGGACTTTAAAGTTGCTCAGTGGGCTCTTGCCATTGTTTACTTGCACGGTTCAGAGCAGATGTGAGGTAGAACATGTATTTAAGAAGTTGACATATTGAGAAAAGACCAAAAAGAAGAAGTGAAATCTGGCAGAAGTCTGCAGCGGGGCAGATTCCAGAAGCTGGCCAATCAGAACAGAGTGAGCTCATTAGAGCTGGTGGAAGCAGGGGTGTGTTAAGGAGAACCGGAAACAAGATTATAAGCTGGCTCCTCATTCATTCGAGTGAAAGGTGCTCAGTGGCACATAACATTTTTTTTTTCCTAAGCTTCCTCCATGAGGTAGCACATTTTTACAATCTTGTACCCATAGAGCATGTATATTAATGCCCATCTAAGACATTTATTACAGTTAAACCAGGGAGAACTCACAAATGTGCAAATACAGTAGCATGCTTTATGGTAAATTGTCTGCACTTGTATAGCACCTTTTTCTACCTTAGTGGTACTCAAAGCGCTTTACAATGTGTTTCACATTCACAAACATTCACACACCAATGGCGACAGAGCTTCCATGCAAGGTGCTAGTCTGCCATTGGGAGCAACTTGGGGTTCAGTGTCTTGCCCAAGGACACTTCAGCATGTGGAGG
Source organism: Chromis chromis (assembly GCA_900302755.1). NCBI lineage: Eukaryota > Metazoa > Chordata > Actinopteri > Pomacentridae > Chromis > Chromis chromis. Next base: position 12,311 of record OMNN01100943.1, read on the forward strand.
GGCCGGGGATCGAACCGCCAACCTTGCGATCAGTGGACAACCCGCTCTACCACCTGAGCCGCTTTAAAAACTGGTCTTTTGTAAACTACACTGCAATAGTTAACAGGGTAAATGTATGTTCCCTCTTTTTCTCAAGAGGGAAGAAAGAAAATAGAAGAGGGAAACAAACCTGTTACACTAACATCTTATTTCACAAACCTTTCTTTTTTTTAAAGTATTTTTTGGGGGGGAGTTTTTCCCATTTTCATTGACAGAGAGAGAGACAGGGTGAAAGGGGGTATAGAGGAGAGTGACATGCAGCAAAGGGTCTTGAGCCGGCCTCGAATCATGACCGCTGCTGGCGACCTGCGCCCACATAATAACGCCTTAACTCGGCGAGCTATACGGCGGCCCATCACAAACCTTTCTTGACCAAAAACATTGGCATATGCATCCAGTTTACTGTTCTGACGCATATCAAGACTTCACTTTGACTTCTGTTTTCCCATTTCCGTTTTTCCTTGAAAAGCATAGAAATAGTAGCAGTGGCATTTCCATTTATATGAGGTGGACTCTGTGGACCACCCTTTACTTTGTTATTTCACACTTTGTTATTTCTCAGATTGTGAGGACACAGGCAAGCTGAGGCTGCAGTAAGCTTCCCTTCCGTTTTGCAATGGGAAGGATCAAACGTGGGAAGTCCAAACATGCTAACATAAGTTTAAACCAGCCGTCCTTCATGTGACTGTAAATGTACCACATCAGCGCTTGTATACCTTTTCTTTAATCACAGAATTTATCGGTGCCTCCCAGCTCCTCAGTTTTACAGTGTCTCTTGCTATCCAAACCCAAAGTCCAGATGGGAGAAACTCTAAGTTAATTCAAATGGTAATATGTTCATCTGAGTTGCTTTCAGTGTGAGCGTTGGATCACAACAGGCACGCTTTGCTTGCAGCACTAACAGATGTGTGGGCTGTTTTTGCCCTGGGTTTTGTTTCTTAGAGAACAGTTGCATTATCTTAATAAAGTTTGTGGAGAATCTACTTTTTATACTTTTCTCTGGGCTGAGAGAGCAAACACTACAGGGGGCCAACAACAGGTCCGTGACGTCCAAATTTTGGTGGAAGAATTCATGTAATCTGTCTACAGTGCAAAGTAATGTAGTAAGAGATTGCTTTAGTGCAAGGTTGCAATCAAAAAGTTAACATTCTGTTCCTGATGCACCTGTTACACATGCAGCATCTGCAAACCATAACTACTGAGTCAGAGTTCTACGTAGTTTTATTTTTTAAAGTTTATTTTTAATGGCCAAATTTGCCTTTATTAAATGCAGTCAAGAAGAGATGTCAAAGGTAGGGAGAAGAGAGGGGGACTGACATGTAGCAACTCATGCTATGGGTCAGAATCGATCCACTGTTTATTTTTTTTAGTGGCACAGTCTCTGAACTTTTTGATTGCACCTCCATAGTAAAGTTGGTAGCATATTGAATTTTTGAAGTAGTAGCTGAGTTGGAATTTTATGTCAAACAGTTTTATGACATTATTTAGTTAACAGTATTATGTATCAAGGAAATTACAGGTGGGATATGTGGGTGCAAAATTTATGTAAACCACTATTATTATAGAAGTTGTGATAACAAGTTTCGTCAAAATGTGTTCCACGCTAGATGATTTAGAAAGCAAGAAACCTTTATTTGTCACAAATACATTTTCACAGTATTTGTGAAATGTTGTTTTCGCATATCCCAGTTGGTCAGAGCGCAGGGTCAGCCAGGGTTATTGGGGCTGTGGTGGCCTAGTGCTTTGTGAAGCGAACGACGCCGGTTCGAGCCCCTGGACTGGCAAGAGGTTGAGGTGGGAAAGTGAGAGTGACCGCTTGTCCCAGTCACCACCACTGTGGGCCCTTGAGCAAGGCCCTTAACCCCTGACTGCTCCCCGGGTGCTGCACCGCGGCAGCCCACTGTTCCTTGTATGTATAGTTAAGGCTAACTCTGAATAGGATGGGTCAAATGCAGAGAAGGAATTTCCTCAAGGGGATCAATAAAAGTTAGATTGATTTAAATACCAAATATTAACTGTGATATTGTCATTTCTTTTCTCTTTTGCCTCCAGGACTCAGCCAAAGGTGAGAATTAAAATAAATCTTCACTTGTATTAAACATTCTGTCAAATGAATGCTCATTCTGGTAATATTTCTGTATATATTTGTGTTTATTTTGCGTATCTTTCCCTCAGGTTTTTGCCTATGACTACTGTTTCTGGTCTATGGATGAATCCCAAAAAGACAAGTTTGCAGGTTCGTACACTTTCACCGTCTCACTGTGTTTTGCACTTCATTTGGCACGTTCTGTTTTTAGCTTTCGCCGGCTGGTGAGTCATTTCTTGAACTTATCTCCTGACAGAATGTTTCCTGATATTCTGAACTATTTCTGGAGTTGAAGAAAGGGTCTGCTGAGGGGGCGGGATGCACAGTTACACATTGTTTACCTCCAGATTTGTTCTGTGGTCCGGACTATTATAGCAGGGCAGAGCGACACCCACACAGCTCGCCAGTGTGAGGGGTTTTAATGATTCATCAGCCGGTGTCAGATGTGTTGAATATGAATAAAATGCCCACCAGGTCTATTCTGAGCTGCCAGTCTTGTCTTGTAAGGAAACAGAACAGTAATTCACGAGCTTATTGGTGAAAACACCACAGAAAAGGGGTTTTGTGTTTCTGTTTCCTTTCATTTTTTCCCTTCCTAGCATTTCCTCCCTTCAGCTTTGTTCCTAAAGTATTTTTTAAGATATCAGTTTATGATTTCAGCTAGTTTTTATGATGTGTGCACAGGTCAGGATGTCGTGTTCCAGTGCCTTGGAGAGAGCCTTCTGGACAACGCCTTCATGGGATACAACGCCTGCATCTTTGCTTACGGACAGACAGGTATACACTTAAATCTGCAAAATTGTAAAAATACAAGGCTTATTTATTTTTGTTTAATAATATATTTTATCAGTAATTCGATATAAAAAATACACAGTACTAATAAACAAATACAGATCCAGTGTTTTTTTTCCAGAATTGTTAGCAGCACTCTCCAGATCTGTATTAAATTATAGTCTTTTTTGCCTTCCACTGATCCAAATTGCTGACACTTGTTTTATTTTTAATGTATTTATTTAACATTTGAAATTTTACTCATCTATTCAACACTTATGTGAGCAGCTTAGGAAGATTTGTTCATTATTTATTGTGCTTTATGTGTGTTTAAAGGCACAAAATACGCTTTTAACCCATGAAATGGATGTCTACAGTTAATCTAGAACACATAATATAACATTGGACTATTTTAGCCTGGTGTGTTTTCATGTCTAATAAATGAATGTGCGTCTCCAGGTTCTGGGAAGTCGTACACCATGATGGGCTCAGCGGAGCAGCCCGGTCTGATCCCTCGACTCAGCAGCACCTTGTTCAGTCGGACGGTTCAGGAGGCCAGAGAGGGAGAGAGCTTCACCGTGGAGGTTTCCTACATGGAGATTTACAACGAGAAGGTTCGAGACCTGCTCGACCCCAAAGGGTGAGGAACTGTTTAGTCTAAAACAGAGCTACAAACTGTATTTCATCTCCGCAGCCTCCAGTTTTTAAGACTCTGTTATGATTAAAGCAGGATGTAATCGGGCTTCATTCTGCTTTAAAATAAGTTCTCAAAGGGATGTAAGACTACCATGCCAGCATTTTCATACAGGGTTGGATGTTCCCACATGGATAAAGTCTCAGATTGTGGACACAAAGCTTAGTTTACTCGCTTACTTTTGCTCAGTTCTTGGATGCCTACGTACAGGGTCCTGATTATGGCATTTGGGCCCTTAGGCACTCAACAGCTGAGCCAAGAAAGCTTAATATTGCTTTTACACTTAACTTGAGACCACAAAAAATAGATGAAAAGATCTGTTCCAAAGCATTTCTTACTGTGGAGAAACAGTTACATTTCTACTGTATCTCTGAACTGTCTCTTTAGCCAAATAACATGTTTAGATGATTGTTTGTGATCTCCTTTTGCCAACTAAATGGATATTTTTAAACTTCCATTCACTAAGCCACCCCTGAGACTGTTTAGAGGCCTCCTGGAGAGGACTGCCTCCATCTTTGGTGTAATCTGTTCTTAGCCTAATCACCGTTACTACAGATTCATGAAAAAGTTCTTGTCAGTAGGGATTATCCATATGTGTAGATAATGAGATCACAGTGTACGAGGGTTGATCAGAAAGTTCACAGACTGTGCACAGTGAGTCAACAGTCAACAGTGCGACCTGTGTTACACTCTTTTTTTTTTATATATAATATGTAAAGCACCAATCTCCAAAACTGTGTCAAAATGGTAACTTGGATTTCATTCTGGGGAAAAGGAAGAAGTTAAAGGAGCCATATCTGGCATATAAGGCGAGTGGGGAGCAGCGATTGTGTTGTTGTGGCCAAAAAATACCCGATCATAATCTCTTGGCACACAGGGCATCAGAGCACTCACATGCATCACACCATAGTTTAGGTTATTTGCACCGAATGTTCTACCTCAAACACCTCAGTCACAGTAAAACTATTGATTGACTGTCCGATTCCTCATGAATAAACGTGAATGTTAAAGAAAACAATGAGCAGTGTTTAGGAGCTCTTGTTTGTTTGTCTCTGCTGTTCTTTTCCATTTTTTTCTCAACCCAACCGATCAAGGCAGATGGCCAGATTCTCTGAGCCTGGTTCTGATGGAGGCCTCATCCTGTTAAAAGGGAAATATATGATATATAAATAAGAAAAAATAAACACAAGAAAAGAATGAAAGCTTGCTCATAGGGAATCCAGGGAAGCCTTTGATTTGATATGTAAATACACCGATCAGGCATCACATTATGACCACCTGCCTAATATTGTGTTGGTCCCCCTTATGTGGTCAAAAATGCTCTGAACCATTGGGTATGGACAAGAGGACCTCTCAGGGTGCCCTATGGGGTCTGGTACCTGCAGTGGGGCCTCTGTCAATCAAACTTGTTCTACTGCATCCTGTTGATGCTTGATCAGAATGGGGTCTAGGAAGTTTGGAGGTCAAATCAACATCTTGGGCCATTGTCATGTTCCTCAAGATGTTCCTGTTTGATGTTTTTGCCATGTG
>OMNN01100947.1:8664-31382 GCA_900302755.1 Chromis chromis
GCAATATGTGTTCAGCACAATGAAAAAATATCATCATGATAATTTTATGCTTAATCAGTTGTACCCATCAAATTAGGAAAAGTCATGAAATATGAAGCAAAAATAAAAAAGGCAACTATTATTTTTTGAATGATAAAAATTGAATGGGGTCAAATTGACCCCAAGGATAATAGGAGGGTTAATCCCAGGTTGGTAAAACGGAGGGTTATGCAACTGGAGTGGATCAGATTTTCTTCAAATGAAAACTAAATACTGATTATCACCATTATCAATTACCTCTTTAAAAAAAAGCCTCAGAAACATATTTCATATATTAAATCTGTTTAGTGTCCAGATATGTTGATTATTGTTCAGTTAAATATTTGTAAGTTGTAAAAACTGTAAACGCTACCTTTTGTGTTTGTTCATTAATGGCACTAGAGTTTTTATACTAATTCTTCAGCACCTTTGGGGATGCTTTAACATGACATATATTAATGTTTGTGTTTACATATGCATCCATATGTGGCTACATACAGGGATAGTAAAAAAAAAAAAAAAAGTGCCATTATGTGATTATTAATGCATGCAGGTTCTTTTTTATTATTGTGCATTTGTGTGCAGCTGGGTATTTTTAAACCAAAAAAAAGTTATTCAGGTGTTAACAGCATTGCTTTGTGAGCTATTATCGGGACCGAACATATGACAAATGGTGACACACAAGCCTAATAGTAATGAGGCAAAGAGATAACATCAGCAACAAAATACAGATAAATAAAAGCAGGTGTGGTGTTGCATATAAAAACAGGTTGGAAATATTACACTGGTGTCTGGCCAGCTCCTTGCTGTTCTGTCATCAACATTTAGCTGCTTGGCTGTTTTTTTTCAGATATCTTAGATGACCCATCAGTACAAGACCATGTTAGGGTAAAGATTAGTTATTACTTTATAAGGGAACAGGTGGAGTGTGGATATATATGTGTATTGAACATTGTGTTTGATGACAGAAACCACCTTGCCAGACCCCTTCTATTCCCTCAACAATGATAGAACTTCAACATTGACTCAAGACTAGCAGTAAGGCCATCAATGGCATGATCCTGACAAATATTTGGGACCTTTATGCCATTCCAACCCCTATGGCCACTCTTGGTTCCAATATCTAAGTGTCTGTTATTGAAATACAAATAGTTTTACTCGATTGTATCATCTGACTGTGAAAATTTGAAATCTTTTAGTTACCAGTAACACAAAAAATACCTTTTTGGTACATGTCTGACCTTTACTAGATCTCTGCTGTCTATATGCGCACATAATTCTGGGGTTGAGATATTTCATCACTGTACTTGGACTGGTGCAAGTATGGTAGACAAGTTGGTAAGCAAAATCTGCCATCATTTAAAAAACAGCTAATTTAAAAGTCCATGGAAGGACAACCAGTGAACTGGGTACAGGGTCATGGGCACCTAAGGCTCACTGATGTGCATTTGCAGTGAAGGCTGGTTCATGGTGTCTGATCCCATAGAAGAGCTACTATAGCACAAATTGCTGATAACTTTATTTGCTAGCTATGATGGAAAGGTGCCAGGACACACAGTGCATTGCAGCTTGCTGTATATGGGCACTGTAGCTGCAGAAAGTGGCACATGAGCATTAGAACTAGACCATGAAGTAAAAGAAAAAGGTGGCCTCATCTAAAGAATGACGTTTTCTTTTGCATTGTGTGGATAGATAATGAATAATGCCCCCTGCTCGCTGCAAAAATTGTTCAGTAATGTTTTAAGGAACAGAAAAAAAAGTCCAAGGTGTTGACTTAGCCTTCAAATTTCCAAGATCCCCTGGATGCCCCACCTCCTAACTTATATGACTTAAAGCTACAGTAGCCAGAAATCTTAAAAATCCAAAAAACGCCCAACAGAATCTGAAAATATACAGCCCTCCTCCTGCAGGTCCTTTCTTTCCCCTCTCTATTCTAAGCTCCTCACACCAAGCACACAAACATAGTCAGGCTAAAACTCAACATTCATTTGTGGCGTTACCCAGGATTCAAACGCTGACCTCACAGGTCAAAATCCTTCATCTAACCTATTGTGTTGCTGCATCTTGTGTTCTCTGTAGATTTTGTTGGTATTTATGCAATTTTTTTTGCTATTTTATTTCAGCCGACTGGTGAAAAGCCATGTAATAGGCTGAAATGTCTTGCCATAGGAAGGACTTCTTAAAGTCTGAAAAGCCAAGGAGAGGTACAGAAGTCTAGTTTCCACTCAGACAACTTGAATTACAATATGCTGAAAAGCCAATAAAGAATTCTTGCCCAAATGGCCAAAAATACTGCCTAACCCAACTTTAAAGAAGTTAGTACTAATGTCTTGGTAGCTGATACTACTGGACACTGTAAGAGATTATGTGGAGTCCAATCCTTGACAAGTCAGAGCTCCTTTGGTGGCAAGAGGAGGATCGTTACAATATTAGGCAGGTGGTTTTAATGTTGTGGCTGATCAACAAAGTGCCAAAGAAAATGTTGAAAACTGAGCCTACTGAAGTATTTTCCTTTGCTCTTCCCAGAATTATCTCCTCAGCACAAGTCAGGTGAACCAGACCCTAAGTCTTAATTCCTGAAAAATAAGTAGAGTTGATGACACTTCAGGCTAGGAGTATTAAGAGGGCATTACTCTTGTCATTGCACATCTGATGAATGTTGCTTTCTGCTCCTTAGATCTGGAAACAGAAAAATGTGCAACCAAAAGTTATGAATCTTGGCTAGTGAATGGTGATCTATCTCCGATGCTTCTTACTTCTTGCGTCGGGAAAGTTCCAGGAGGAGAGGAATTTATAGCGACAAGGCTCATGCTTCATGTCCTCACTCCGAGTAAAAATCTGTATGCCTATTTACAGCACGGCAGCAGAACTGTTCAGGGAAATCCATACCTGGCTTAGTGAGACTGAATCAAAGCCAATGGTGGTGACGCTTTCTTTGGCTGGCATGGCTGGCAGGGCTTTTGATTGAATGTATCATACTAAATTAATGCAGCATATCCTGGACACGGAACTGTGCCTTGAGTTGACTGACTGGCTACAGTGCTAGCTCTATCACAGTGAGGAGACAAAGGGCGGTGGCATGTGCAGCTCTTGGGCTGATGTGATGATGTGATATTCTACACATGATCACCTGAAGCAGAGTTCAGGGATGCACTGGACAGCAAATGTAATTATAATATAGAATTGGCACAAAAAAATCCTTCTTTCTTTTGTAGGAGCAACTAGAGGGACACTCGGAGAGCACACTATCTGCCCTGTCTTCCAATTTTAATGAAGATTGCCCAAGTTTGTACCATGTGTTCCTGTCCCCCTGCTCCACCACTAAACCATGTTTCGTGAAATTCGGTTTCCTAGTTTTTGCTTAATGTTGTCTTAATCTTGCTAATAGACAGATGAATGGACATACAGACATCAAATAGCACTGATCACCTCCTCAGCTCTTGCCTTGGCAAAGGAACAACCATCAATATGAACAGATTGAGAAACTGAGAATGTATCTTGTACAGATCCAGTCACATCATTCCCTGACACTGTGGGCCAAGAGGTACAGTGCTATCCACAGCCAATTACCTTGGCTACCATTTGGACTGAAGAACTTGCGACAATTGTATTGAAGAGGCGTTAAGTAGAGTCTCCAAGTGGCGACACTCCCTAATAGTTCTGGCTAGACTTGTCCGCTCCGCCGATGACTTGACCGTGGCCTACACAACCCTTAATAGCCCCCAGAAAAACTTGTTTCATTACTTTTTAAGGCCCTTGATGTTAAATTCTGCAGAGATTCAGTGCAAATGGAAAGCGTTAGTTTAAAAGTTTAAAGTCATCCATTTAGCCTGCTGCCATACGCTTTAGTGAAATCTATTTAAATCGACAAGAGGCAGAGAGAGACAGTCAAAGAGAAAGAGATGGTTCCCACTTGTCCTCTTTGATGGTGGTCTAAAGTTTGGACTACTTTACTACCATACTGCAATAATGTAATCAAACATGGGGGCAATGGAAAAGGCAGTTTAGCTCGAAGGTGAACAAAATGGCATGCAGTGAAATAATTTGTTTTACTTCTATGACTGTTATCAGAATATACATGCAATACATTTAAAAAAAGAAAAAAAGAAAGCTGTACTGTGTCCTGTGCTGATTAGGAAATGTTAGTGTGCTTCACTGGCAAACTAAGCTGGACATACAGTACATGGTGAGCATGTAAGTGTACTGATTTTAGCACCTCTATGTCCAAGTATACTCTCACAGGCATAGTCAAAACAGCACTCTAGTTGCACAGCAGCAGCAGCAAAATCTATAATTTACAGTATGTGATCTATAACACTGTAACATTACAAAGTATGTGTGTAATAGCACTTGTGTTTGTGTGTGTGTGTGTGTTCAACAAAAAATGCATTATATGACTGCACCGAACCTCGTTTATCATCCTTGAAACTATCCTTTTTTTTAGTGTTCTTGTGATCATAATAAGCTGGCATCCTGTGTTGCAGGAATCTTCCCAACACACTGTGAAGGACATATAAAAATTAAAAGAAGTTAAACAACACTGTTCCAGAAACTTCTTCCAGGCGTGTCCCATCACAGTGAGCTTAAGAAAGACAGAAAGATTTGATCACAAACATTCAGAAAGTAAGCAAAGTAAAGGCCAATGCATTTACATGGAAACGTCCCAGCAGTGTATTGTAATTACTGAAATGTCTGTACATGTGTGTGCATGCACACTCTTGATTTATGTCCTTATAATTACGCAGGTTCACTGTGTTAATTTAGATTTAGCTTAGAGGTTTTGGAGTGACTATAAATGGATGGAAAATCCTTGAAAGCAAAGTAAAACAAATTTGTGTTTAAATGTGTTTGTGTGTGAGAGAGCTTGCTAATCTGCATCTGTTAAAGCAAATGAATGTTATCTCAGCGTTTTCTCTGAATATAGATCACTGAGCTAAACAGGGACAACAGTGGTTGTATTCCACCTCATACGTAGCAACACAATCTCAATTACCCGCACTAGTGGGCATAATATGAATGGAGAATTTATGCAAACATTTTAATGCACTATTTCTATCACTGCTCTGTTTGTAGAGTAGGTGTGTACGTGTGTGTGTGCGTGTGCGTGTGTTTACATGTGGATGTGTTTAGTTAAAAGTTTGTGGAAGATTCTTCTTTTCTTCCATCAAGGTTGAATTACAATGAGATTTGCTGTGGGGGGGAAATGTTTTGTAACGTATCTTGTCTCCCTTGATGTGCAGCTGAGCAGACCACTGAATCTTCTGAGGAGAAATTCAATGTCACAAGAAAACAAAAGAAAACCGTATTGTTTACGTCAGAGAAAACAAGAACCCAGAATGAATGGGAAAAGACGGAGAATAAACACAGAAGAAGCGGGTGGACCCCCATCCTCTTGAGTCATTTAATCCTTCTTCTTCACTGTAGAACAAAAGGGACACTAGGGTGAAAAGTTTGTTTAAACCGTTTCTCTGAAGATTAGCCAATCTGAGGGGGAAAAATGTGGAAAAATTACACAGCTGGAGGCACCCTCTTGAATGGTGACCTGTTTATTGCTGCACTTGAGATGTGGAGAAAGCTCTTGTCTCACTCTGGCACTATCACAATCTCTGTTTAGTCAAAAGATGGCACTAGCACCACACCTTGGCCTCTTGTTTAACCGACAGTAAGAGAAAGAGAAAGAGTGAAAAGGGGGGAAACTGAAGAGAAGGAAGGATCCAGGCAAAAATGATGGAGAAACTGACACATAGAGCACAAGTGTAAGCAGGAAAGAATAAAGAATACAACTGTAGGAGAGAGACACCGGGAGACAGAAAAAGAAATCTGTGTGTTGTTGTGTAGGAGCCTGATTTAGCAGGTAGTATAATTGATTTAGCATAGCAGAGTGAGCCCAAACCTGGGCCCATTTCTCAGACAGGGGGTAGGAACTAATCTTCCACTGCCAGTGGGAAAAGAGGGATCATTTTACACTGCCGCTCCCCCTGGACTCCTTCCTGAAAATCTGAAGCGACTCAAACTCCTCATCTACAATCTAGCCAACGCAGTGGTGCGAGGAAACATATTCCTACTGGGCATAAGTGCTGTCACGATCACTTAGTATGTTTGGTACTGTTGGGGGACAGTAAGTGGGGGCGGAAAGGATGCTTGTTCTGACAGATGGAGTCCCTGATTGTTTTCACTTACGTGCCGGATAGAATGACAACTGCTAGGACACTAAGAGCTTTCAAAACTTGGAAAATGTTGACTCTACTTTACTCTCTTACATGTCTTCTCAATCTAGTCTTTTTGTGGTTTACATAATGCTTTCTAAAAAAAGGCACACTATCTGTCTCGATTTAAAACCTTAACTGTGTTGTACATGACAATCACAACTGTTTGATGCACCAGCATCCCAAACCAAAACAAAACAATGGGGTGTAAGAGGTCTCTTTATGAATGCAGGGAGGGCCAACAGTTTCAAAGGGAGGGACTCACATGCACTAAAATTTGCAGGTCCAAAACACAGAACAGAAGTTTGGCAGACTTGGTTTTGCTTATTGTAAAATGATCCTCTTTGACTCAGAGCCTCAGATTTTTTTTTATTTATCTTAAATTATCTTCATTTTATATTCATTACAGTTCAATTTCTCATATTGCTTTTACATAATTACAACCAAATATTTCATGAGTGTTTCAAGGTATGTTAATTTAATTTTTTGTTGTACTTTATGAAAACAAACATCCATTGATTTAAAATTAGGCAAACATTAGGCAGTTGAGAAAGGTATCATTGCCTACATTTGTAGCGTCTGTGTTAATAAGATAGGTTCACCAGCCAGATGATCTGAGGGTTGCGAACACCACTGAAGCAAGTTTGTGAAAAGCACAAAAGTGCACAACGAAAAGCTTGCTGTCATTATTGGTGACTGTGGTTAGCATTCCTGTACCTTGGCGTAAATAAAATGCATGTTTTAGATTTCCCCTAATTGATTTAATGCACCACCAAGTGACCCAAATCCAAACCCATGCTGGGTGATGTAGAGGTGCACGCTGGTCTAGTTAAGGTGCTAATGGTGGATCTTCCAGCGGTGACTTTACCTTTATGTTGTATTTGACTATTAATCCTCATTACTGCTGTGACTGAGCGTCTGTCAGTTTTAGGAGGGCAGTGGGACAGAGACTGGCTGTAATAGTAGGTCCATCATATTTAGAATATGTAACATAATACTTTTGAACCCATTTATCTTTTGCTTTTCTTTGAGGCCATACTTACACAAGTCATTTTACTTGAGTACTTTTACAGCAGTACATTTTTCCAATACTTTATATATCTCTGGTATCTAGTAAGGACCAGTGAGAGGTGCTTCATCAGACTGAAGCTTACTGTGTGGTAAATCCATGCAGCAAGTGTTTCCCTGCAAAAGATCTGCAGAGAGTCCATGAAGACCCTAGATCCCTCACAGTCCTGTGTCTCCTGATGACTTCCGTTCCTCCAGTGTCACAGAACAGCATCTTCTTGGATCCCAGGAGTTCTCAGTTGGCATTTTTGTACTCATTCTGAATCCAAACAAGCCATTCCTCCACCACTAGATCTGCCACCTTCCTCAAAGTGTAGGCAATCTCATTATCCAATAGTCTTATCACCCAATCAACGTTCACGTCAGTCAGCCAGTTCTATGTTCAACAAGTACTTTGTGAGCTTGGGTTTCCCAGCAGTTTGGTTCCCCTGAGTCCCTGCACATGATTTCCCAGTATTTTATTTTTTCCCATGATTGTATCAAGTGACTCTGCGGCTAAGGTTTCTCTTCGTCCTGCCCTCCTTGTCTCCGGAGCCTGTACCCAACACAGTTTGTCCGAGCTTTCTCCCCCAAGTGTATTTCTCTCAGTTGTCAGCTTGAGCGTATTAGTCTTAGCTCTTCACCCAAGCCTGTTACTCTCAGTTCATTGCTCGGGCAGACAACTCCCTCTGGCCAAGAGCTGTTTCCCCTAGCATGTTTTCTCTTTTTCCTCCCTGAGTTCTGTGATTCTTGCTCTGAGCTCCGACATCCACTTCCTTTGAATCACTGTCCGGTATGTTTGGCCTTTCCCAGGTTACCGATACAGCTGGGGCTATGACATTTGATTCCTCAGCTTCCCTGTTCCTCATATTGGTCAGATCTCTACATTGCCAATGTTACCTGACAGTTCAAACAGTGCCTGAAAAACTCCTACCTGACCCTTTTTTCTCCTTTCTCGTTTGGGTGTTTGGTTCTGGATCCATCTTCTGCAAGTAACTGTACATGTTATTGTAGTATCTATTGATGAGAAGTTTACATATAAACAATTTGCTCAGTAATAGTTTCAAAGCATCAAGGGCTTCCGCTTCCAGGGGGTCATCTGATTAGTTTCCCTACAGAGGCACCACGATCAGGAGACAATGTCGTCGAAAGGGAAGACGAGGGAGACAAATAAAGTGGCATCTGTGTTTGTGATGCTAATAACGACAGTTTAATGAGTGCGATAATGATAATCTAATTTGACGACGCATTCATTTGTGACTGCAGGGACATGTGCTCTTCTTTCCCCCCCTCTTCTTAGCTCCTCTTTCCCTTGCAATTTTGCAGCATTTCCCAACCTCTATTCCCCACATTTGCATTTCTACCCTGTTTTGTTTCCTCTCATAACTTATTCCCCTTTAAAGCACCCAACTTGACTTTTCTTCATCTAGTTTACCTCTTCGCGTTTACGACCAATCTGTTCTCTTTCACCGTTTGATTCATTCTCCTCTACTCCATGCACCCCGGTACTTTTCTCCAACTATTGGCAAATGAACCCTGTGAACCCACTTGATTTCTTTTCCTTATTCCACTCCCTCCTTCTCTATTTTGCCTCTACTTCTTTAACCCCCTCTACTTCTCAAAGTCCAACTGCTTTCTCCCATTCTGTCAGTACCTCCTGACCACTTCAAAGTCCAATTTCTGTGTTACAAAACTTTAGCAAATAGGTCTCTTAGTACACTCTCTGTCTGGAAACTATCAGCCCCCTGGAAGCCAGCAAGTGTTTTAACACCATTTACTCAGTTGGCAGCTCAGGTGTCCCCAAATTTGAGTTTTGGGAACACCTGCTGTTTGAAGGTCCATTTGTTCTCCCCTTCACCCTCTGTTCATTTTCCTTTTCACCCTGTTCTTAAATACTTCAGTTCCAGCACAAAAATACAGTGCAATCCAACTCATTTTTCCCCCCTCTGCTCTATTTTCTGCTCTTGCCGTTTTCCTCTCTCACCAGTCTTTTTCTCATTCTAACATTGTTATGTTTTTCTCCACTATTCATCCTTCTTCCCTTTTGTCACTTAATGTGATCTCCCCAAAATTTGGTTTCTGTGCCTGCCATCCCACCCACATCCCCTCATTCATTTTCAGCTGTGTAGTTTTGATCAAATACTCAATAACGGCATGATGACCTAAAGGCAAAGGATTATTGTAAAATGTAGGTCAGTGCTAGAGTAAGCTTTTCAAAATTACAAAAGTAATCAGACGTACAATACTTCATTTTACAGATCAAAATGTGATGTTCAAAGCAATCATTATTTAAGCTGCTGAAGCTACTTTCCTGAAGTTTATATTGATATTCAGTGTCTGGGCTTTGATCAGGAGGTCAAAACTACAGTATGCTGCTGTAGCTGTTTGCGAACCCTCTTTCTGTCCTCTCTTTCTTATTCAGAGCGCCTCCTCTCTCCTTCCCATCCTCATTGTCTTTATGGGGGACAGTGATCGATGTGCTGCTCTAGCAGACTGTGACGAGGTTAGGAACTCTGGCCTCTGGGGGAATGTGTGTGTGTGTGATGAACTCAACAGTTGATTGCATGGGTGTGCACTTATTTGTACGTGGGATGTGCATGTACTCCACAGGAAGGAATTTATCTGATGTCAAGTTGACTGTGAAGAATGCATGAGGCATGTTATTCTGAAGAGTGCTTTATGTTATTTTGTCTGTCTGTATTCGGGTTTGTGATTGTGTGTACGTGCAAGTCTGTGTGTGCTTGCGAGTATGTGTGTGTGGAGATAGTGTTTGTAACTGTCAAAATAATGATTCCACTACTCAGTTTCTTGCTGCTCTTGCAGTGAACTGAGTCAATAACTATGACAAATCCAGGGGCCGGTTGTGTCTCGCTGTGTGCGCGCACACACACACAAACATATAACTGTCATACTTGTGCTCTCTCTGTTTGAACCAGCCGTATTGATTGCTCTGCTATCGAAACTCCTGTTAGGAGTTTGTCATGGTTTTTTGCTCGTTGCTTTCACCCCTGACAGTTCAAAAAACTGTTTAGCTTTTGTTTCTCTGGCCTCTGAGGCGAACATACACATTTACAGACACACACACATGTGCAGGCCCACACATCAGGTAAACAACTCGTGATGTGTGATGGAGACATCATGAAGCAATTGAAAAACACTTCATGATGTCTGACACCCTGCATCTCTGCATCTTGGCAACGAGTTGTTACCATGGCGATGGAGTTGGCAATGGCGATAACATTATGACATCAAGTGATTATGCTAATGATGATAAAAATGAGGAAATGATGAAAATGGCAATGACGTGATGATAACAATGTCTCTCTAATGTTGATAATTTTCTGTATATTTATGTATACTGTTCTCATCCATGCCTTTTTACTCAGCCCTCCTTCAGGATGTTCAGGTTACAGAACATTACCCCTCATTGTTAGGAGTTTTTCAGTGCTGTGTTCAAGGGCACTTCAGCAGGGGAGATGCTTAGTGACACAGCAAGAAAGAACAGCAACACATCAGAAACCAAAGCCCTATGGTTAAAGGACAATCTTTCTCTCCACTGCGGCACCACCTCACCCTTACATACAAATTAGAAGGACAAAATGCCCAGTGGCACTTATTTATTCCTCTGATTGTTTTTTCCTTTTATTTTTTGCCTGGTTTGTAGTCAACAGTGGAGAGGAAGATGCAAATTATGACGCACATGGTTTCATGCATAACATTCAACACAGGTCTCTGGCTGGAATCAGACTATGCATGTTGTGGTTATTTGGCATTGACTAACCATTTGGCTACCGAGGCGCTCCTGCCTGATTGTTCTTGGCCTGAGAGGTGTGAGCCTGCAGGTTGAACTCTAAAAGGCTTGGCTGAAGGACATTTTTTCAATTTGTCTTTTTGAAACAATGTGTTGTGTTAAGAATATACACTAAGAAGACCAAATAGCTGCAGAACAACTACAATTGCTTTAGAAAATTGAAAGGAAAACTAAGGAATGAGACAACATATGAATGTTAGTGTGTTTCAAATTTCAATCTGCAAAAGTACAAAAAGTAAGGATGTGCACGATTAGTAAACTATTAAACATTGCCCATTTTGTTCCAAGTAATCATCCAATCCAATGTAAATGCTTGAAAAATGAATATCGCTGCAATGCATTAAAAAAATTGTGCATCCAGTCTGTTCCTTAATGTTATTATGTCTTTATAAATAGCTGCTATCACTGTTCTATTTAGTGCTGCATTATAGCGGTAAAACTAGAACACTCAGTATAACTAATACAATTCCAATTCCACTTCGAAGTAGTATAATAGATTAACATTCACAGTCACCACTAATAAAAATAACACTTTTACTCAGTGCAGCATTGTTGTAAATCTAGTAAACTAAGAATGAACAGAAACAGAAATTAAAATTTCGCTTTAAAGTGTTAAAGCACAAAGCAATCACAGCTGATAAAAGACCTTGTAGGTGGTCAGGAAACTTGTAAAAACAGGTACTGCATAAAAAATACTGTGCACTGATTTGAATCACATGCAAAGAATAGCACTTTCGGCTTTGCATGCAAAAAAAAAAGTCTGCTCATCCAGCGCAATGATTTCCGTTACCCTCCATGATATTTTGGCCTTGCTACAAAAAAGCAGATATTCATCAGTTAAAAAAAATGCTTTAATTAGCGCCGACCCCAATCATTGAGATTGGATTGGCACAACCCTAGCTACAACTGATCATTAATATTTTATTAATGCACAAAGCCGGTTTTCGGTGTGTTGGTGGCAGATGCAGATGGCAGCCACCTTCTACTCGCAGATGTTTTAAATCAGCAACATGGAACCGGCTCAGTTTGGCAGTACTTTGATCAAGGAAATTAAATAAGGTTCAGTGTCAGACTGAACCACATGACCAGAGCAATGTGGAACCTCATGCAGCACAGAAATGTGCTGGGAAAGAAAGCTGCAACCCAATATAATATTATTTACTTGCCGTCATCCTACTTGCTTTGAAAAGATAAAGTACTTCTAGATAACACAGCTTCACAAAGGCTTCTGAAAGTTAATGTAGTATATTGTGTCCAAGTACATGGTGCCGAGGTGTAAATGATCACATCCAGATTGGAGTACAACCTGTTTTTTTCATTTTACACTAGACGACTAGTCTAAGTTTAAATATCTGTTTAATGGACAGGGAAATTACTTACTAGGACTATCGTAATAAGAAGATGAGAATAAAATATGCATCTCAGGTGTATCTCATGTAAATCTTGACTCTCCTGTGCCATCTCAAAACCAGTCTTTGCCAGTTGGTATGCATACCCTGACGGAAACACTGGGCACAGATAAAAAAGAGGGACAGATGAAGATGTGAAGGTCTCAATGTACTGTACGGATAAAGAGAAAGACACCTTTTAGATAATGGCTGAGATAGTTAAAAAAAAAAAAAACAGAAAGATGAAACCTTCTAGAAAATCACTAGATATCAATAACAATAAGATTTATTTTCTCCTTGAATGCCATCGGAGTCGCAATTAAACTGCACTGTCAAAACCTCGGCCACAAAAAAAATCCCTCTTTGTTTTTCTCGTTTCTCTGACCTAGGACTCTCTTTTTATGGGGAGAGTGTTCTTTTCTGGCATATGAGCGGCTGAATGGCACACAAGAAATAATGAATAATCTTTGAGTGTAGAATGGTTTTTCTATCTCCCTTAAATGGAGTGTTGGCTTTTCAATGTCCTTATGTAATTCCATTAGTTCTTTGATATAGACTATAGAGTGAATATGAGCAGGAGTGTGTGTGGAGAGATGACTTTGACAGAATGTTATGAGCTGATATTCATATCAGAGGACAAAAGGGGCCTAAGCACTGCTGCAAAAAAAAAGTCTCTGTAGAGGGATATGAGGCAGAAAAGTAGGAAGAGTCAGTATAGCTCACGCTCATTCTCGTAGTTAGTAATTTATGAATTTAGATTAGCATGGTAGATTGCATGAAATCAGCCTGCTGGATTCTTTATGTGTTAAAGCACAATCTCTTATGTATTTACGCTATGACAAACTTTAACATGCAGATCAGATGAAATAGAAACTCATAGCCTTGTGATCAAGGGTGTAACCTGCCTCCCACCCAATGCAAACTGGGCTAGATTCCAGTCGCTTTCAAGTCTGGATGACTGGATTCATTTCAATGAGGCTTTGTCTTTCTGATGCCGCTTTAACCTGCTTCTCCATGTGTTTGTTGGCTTTTTGTTGTATGAGAATGTGAGAATTATGGAGAATACAATGCGTATACATTTAGGCAGAAGGAAAATTAATTTATAAATCTGCACTGAATACTACATTGCTGACACCCTATATGACACATGTATTTCCACCAGGCATAACCACAAAAATATGCATGCAAGTGCAGACATACACAAGCACACAGTTAATCTACACAGGGACAGAAGATCAAATAATTGTCAGTGAGGTGAGATCAAAGGGGAAGTGGAAAAGGCATGAAATTATTCCTTTGACAAATAATGAATGCCGTATATGTGTGTGCATGAGCGCGAGGTGCAGATGCTTTAGATGTTAAGTGTTTAATAGAGAGCAGTTTTGCGGGTTAGCTGTGCCAAATTGTGTTCCAAATTGAGTTCAATCCCAGGAACTTTTCAATATATTTACACGGTACAAAATGTACCATTGTCGGAAGTCTGCAGTCCTACATTCGGGTTCCAACAAAAATGGTGAAATAAAAAGCTTTGAACTAACCTTTGAGTTGTATGAGCATCTATGTGGTCAGCTTGTGAAAGAAAGGACAGTATCTTAAAAATCAATTAAATTCAATTTTATTTATATAGCAGCAATTCACAACAAATGTCATCTCACAGCGTTTAACATAGTAGGGTAAAGACCATACGAATTTTAACAAAGAATGGCGAACCCAACAATCCAAAGTGAGCAAGCGGTCGGCAACGGTGGGAAGGAACCAAAAAACCTCCCTAAAATAGGGAGGGAAAAAAAAACATCCGGCAGAACCAGGATCAGGGAAGGCAGCCATCTGCCTCGACCAGTTGGGGTGAGAGTGGAGAAGAAGGAGGTAGGTGATAGCAGGATTTTAGATGGAGAACAGACAATACAAACAGAACAATGAACATTTTGGAAGTCGGTGAGGCCAAAATTAAACTTAACAACCAACAGATGCTCAGGACGCAAGGATCTGCTTTATTTTTGTTATCATGCAGCACACATGAAAAATAACAGATTTCACATGTGGTGAATTTGTCCACATATCACCCAGTGCTTCACCTGTCAGGTTAAAGACCCCTTCGAACATGTCCATGTGGTGTTTTTATAAGCTTTTACAAGCTGGAAGACACATCATGAGTGAAATTAACAGTCCGTGCCAAGCATTTCTACCTTGAAACTGAAATCTACCAATGACAGTCTGAAAAACATGGTTTCTTAGGCTTTTTATGTCTGAAACCCTGACTGTCTGAACCCATAACTGTCAACTTGTGGGCTGAAACTTTTCATATCATCCGTGTTTAGTTTCCATCTCGAACATGCATTTATAACTCCACTATTACAACTTGCCAATTGCGTAGAGTAGTTATACAGTGTTTGAACAGAGATGAAGGTGAGCTGGTATGCTTGAGCTGCAGGTGAGTTATGTATGGGTGGGTAGAGATAGAGGTGGGGGCCAAATTGCATATTCAAAGATCCATTGAGTTGAGTTTTTAGGGGTTTAAGCAACGCCAGGATGCAACTTGAAGAAAAAGACATAGTTTTACATGTGGTCAAGTCAAATGTGTCTGAAGTGGAATTAAGTCTGGTAAATGGAATGACTGTCTTAGTCTTTTAAGAAAACCAAATTCATCAGTTACTATAAGGTGAAATCCTTTAATGAATAGAATTTGCACACTGCAATGAAATTAAGTAGCGATTCTGTCAGTGTATTCACAGAATCAGAATTTTTTGTAGGAATTATAGAAACAATAGTGCATTTCTGACTATTGCACATACACCAATCAGGCATAACATTATGACCACCTGCCTAATATTGTGTTGGTCCCCCTTATGTGCTCAAAAATGCTCTGAACTATTGAGCATGGACGAGAGGACCTCTCATGGTGTCCTATGGGGTCTGGCACCAGGACGTTGGCAGTGGATCTTTTTCAGTGTGGTGTAGGGACAACTGTCTAGATCTAAATGTATCCAAGACCAAAGAAATGGTCATTTACTTCCACCATGGCCACTCCACCACACCCTCACTCACAGTCAACAATGAAATAATCGAAAAGGTCCCCTCATATAAATATCTCGGCTCCATAATCGACCATAAACTTACATTTCAGCTCAATGCTGAACAAATTTTTTCAAAATGCCAACAGCGCCTCTTTTTTCTCCGTAAGCTCCGCAAACTTCAGGTTCACCAATCCATTCTCGCCATTTTCTATAAATGTTTCACTGAATCCATCCTCACATTCAATATCACCGCCTGGTTTGGTTCACTCACTCTCACTCTCTGCAACACTCTTAATAAAATTATCAAAATCAGCAGCAAAATCATTGGTCAGGAACAGCAGTCACTCACTACCATCTATAACACCAGAGTCCTGTGGAAAGGCACCCAGATCTCCACTGACCCCTCACACACCCTGCACCCTCACTACACTGTGCTGCCTTCGGGGCGCAGGTACAGATTGCTTGCACTGAGGACAAAGAGGGCCACCTCCAGCTTCCTCCCCACCTCCATCCACCTGTTAAATGGCTGATTGCTACACAAAACTGTAGCTGAGGACTAGTACTTCTGGCCTACTGTTTAATCTATTTATTGTTTTTAATCTGTTTATTGTGGAGCTCATGGACTTTGGAGTTGTGATTTGTGAATGGACATGTGCTGTGTGTTGTTGTTTCTGCACATGCGCTTTCTCTCCAGGTGAAGTTCCTAATGGATGAATAAAGTATAGATATATGTATATACACCGATCAGGCATAACATTATGACCACCTGCCTTATATTGTGTTGGTCCCCCTTATGTGGTCAAAAATGCTCTGAACCATTGGGCATGGACAAGAGGACCTCTCAGGGTGTCCTATGGGGTCTGGTACCAGGACGTTGGCAGTGGATCCTTTGGATGCTCTGGGTTGTGCAGTGAGGCCTCTGTCAATCAAACTTGTTCCACTGCATCCTGTTGATGCTTGATCAGAATGGGCTCTAGGAAGTTTGGAGGTCAAATCAACATCTTGGGCCATTATCATGTTCCTCAACATGTTCCTGATTGTTTGATGTTTTTGCCATGTGGTGGGGTGCATTTTCCTGTGGGGGTAGGCCAGTGACATTTGGGATTGCCATTTGCATGAGAGAGTGTGCTTGTTCTGGAACAATGTTAATTTGGGTGTCTAAGTCTCATCAACACGGATGCCAAAAGCCAAGATTTTCCAGCAGAACACCACATAGTACCAAAATGATCAATGTTATTCTCTTCACCTGTAAGTGGTCATAATGTTGTGGCTGATCGGTGTAGCTGAGCATGTATGAAAAAGTATGACTTAAGTAATGCAAAATTTACATACAAGATGCAGTTGTATGTAAATGTGTGTAGTTTCAGAAAATAAAAGTTACCAAAGAAAAGAAAAGATCTGCATCTGGGGCTCAGTGTGTTTTATCACAACCATCTGACAACATTAAAAGGCGTACTGTAAACAATATATAACAAGTACATATGCCAAATTACCTGTGGCTTTAGTAAATAGTATAACAATTCTTACCAATGAGAAATAAGAGCATCTTTTATAGAATGAATCAAGGCACACCTGCAGAGACATGAGGATAAATAAATAATATTTGAGGCAACTGCCGACAGCTGTTATGCTGTCAGTATGTATCAGACTTGTACATCACCAGATGAATTTACCTTTAAGTTTGCCCATTTAAACTTACAATAAGTAGATAAAATGTTCTGTAATGGCAAACAAATCAATCGCAGACAATGCATCTCCTCAGAAGTTAGATCCCTCTCAGAAAAAAGAGCTCCAGATAGCTAATCACCTCCATGCTATTTCATAGTTCTGGATAATAACCTCAAATAATAGGTGATTTGTTTGGGGTTTTATGTTTAGCAATCATTTTGTCAGAACAGGTGTCACATTTCATAAACGGTGGTTATCTCCCGTGGAATGAAAGTCTTCAATTACACAGTACTTCGAGCTGACACACTTTATTGTACACTTCTAATTGCTTTAGTTCATTCTCATCTTCTTGTTCACTCATAAATTGCACCCTCTTTCTACTTTTCTAAAGCAGTTCAAAACCATTGTTAGTGATAGGTTATTAACAGTGTCACGCACAAGAATATTAGCACCTAATGTATTTCTGTTTTAAACTGATTAAAATAGTAAATGTAACCGGTGCCACCCATGTCTAGTCCAACTGTCTGAGACGCCGTGAATTAGTTCTACAGAATGTATGAGGAATAACTTTATAATAATCCTATCACTTTTTAACATCTGCGAGATTTGGAACAGACCTCAATATGTCTCGCTAATGCTGCCATTACTGCAGCGTAGTATTGTTGGTGGAGCATGAAAGTGTGTGTTAGTGTGGGCTCTCTATGCATTTGTGCATGTGTGTGCACTTTCTATCTTCCTTTTTCTCTACAGTAGGAGCTCCCTAACTCTTCTCTATCTTCTGCTTTGTTTCTGTGGAGCTTTAATTGTTGTAGTAGTGCAACTTTGTTGGATGGATGGGGGGGGGATTACTCCTTGATTGATAAAAAGAGCAGAGCTGGAGCGGAGAACCTGTGGGCCTCTGAAGGAGAAACGGAGTTTAATCTTGCTTCGTCAGCTCTCTTTAATTTATTTTTTCATCTAAACCTGGTTCTCGTTCCCAATACTCGCTTCCTTCTGTTCCTATAGACACTGGATATGTGCTTTGAAACATAAGGAAATAATCCTCATCCTAAGACAATGAAATGACATTATTCACAAACTTTTGATTTTTATATGCTCTTAAGATAAGTCTCCCACTTTGAATGCAGAGGTGGATCCAATCATTTGCTGAAGGATGGAAAATAAATCTTTTGTGATGAAAAAACTCTCCGCACTTTACTTTATATCAAGCTGAAATTTAACTTTCCCTGCTGGCATCCTGCTGAGTTGGCTGTCGAAAGTGAGCGGCGGTGGACTGCTCACAGTGAGGGACTGGCTGTGAGGTGAGTCAAGAGGCAAGAGGCTAACAAGGTCCTGCTAGAAACAAGAGAGCTGTCTGTTGAACTCTGATAGGCCTGACCTTTTATTTTATACTGTGAGAGGCTTTCATGAGGGCAGAGTCAGACTGTGCGTGTGTGTGTGTGTGTGTGTGTATGTGTGTATGCGTGCATCGTGTATATTCGCACAAGGGTATCTCATCAGATCGTGTAATAAGAGGAAGTGTTACCGTTTCTGTTGCGTGATTGACAGCCAGAGAAGCAGAGTGCAATTTGGCATCTTATTCTAATAGCACCTCGTACATTACGCATATGTGTGTGTGTGTGTGTGTGTGTGTGTGTGTGTAGCCTCATTAATGATTGAGTCTGAAGAGAGAGTTCTTTCGGATCAAACATTTAGCTGAATCAACAACTGCTGAGCTCATCACACACACACACACGCATGCACACGCACAAACGCACACAAGGCAAGAATATTATAGCTATCTTCCATGTCTTGATCCCTAAATCCAGGAGGCTTGTCGGTGCCAAACAGAGCTCATGAAAGTTTTGAAAGAAGTACTGAAAAAGTGTATTTGGACCCTTCTGAGTGTATTCATGCATATTTTTTTTCATGTACATATCCTGCAAGTTTTTCTCTACCATAAGTGTTTTTTGTGCCATATTAAACCAAATGAATGTAAAAAGGTATTTAGGTGATCTATGTGCTCACAAAACAATAACAAAACCACCAAAAGAAGGGTGAGGTGACGTGATCCCAAAGCCAATCAAATAGCTGATTGGATATTTTTCAGTGCTCACCAACTCGGGATGGTAATTACCACCATCAACTATAAATAAGTGGCAGTTCATCAATAAGGTAAACCTGAACAAGGCATAAATCAAGTCTGCACTTTTTCTTTTTGTTAGGGAGTAATTATTGTGGATGTAGTGACAGTAGATTGAGGGATAACAAATGTAAGCTATTTTACAAATAAAGGGATTTTTAAGCTATAAAGAAATTAACATAAACTAAATCAGATGATCAAGATGATGATGCATCGATACATCGACTGTTTTAACATTAGTATCTAACATGGCTGGGTAACCAGTGGTAATTTTAGCACTTTCGGTCAAATACAACTAAAATATTCTAGACCAGATTTTTTCATGTTGACATTTTATATCATCTAGTCACTTTGAGGCCCCAGCTGTGGCCATCTTTGTGTACAGTAACTATGGTTACACTTGTTATTCTTATCTATTGTTAGGTTAGTAGAATAGCCTTAGTGCCCCTCTTCTTTGCAGTAATGAAACAGAAAGACTGTCCTCAGTAAACCCAGGAAACGTCATCATTTTTAAACTCTGACCTCTCTTTGTCCTGCTCACCTAGCATTAGCATTAACACAACTCCATGGTATTCTCCAATAAAGAGCAGCAGCTCATTCAGGAGATGAGTCACTCGGGTCCTGTTTACTGTCTGGATTTAGCATCTGAAGAGATGCTAAGTGGTTGAATAACATTAATACATTTATCTATCAGTGCAGGTTTAGATGGAACACTGTCATTAATCCTGGAACTGACTCCTTCTGACAGCAACATGACAGATATCCAGCTAAAAGAAGCATTAACATCCCCTCCACATCACCTGTGTTTCATTAGCAGTGTTAGATTAACCTTAGCTTACCTTTTATGAATGTCGGCTGCTGCCTGCGTGATCATAGTTGCCGCTTCTTGTAATTTGTAGAAAGGTTTGTTCATCAGTCCATTTATTTTCATGACATTTCTGCCTGACATGTTACTGAATGTAAGGATCTTCTTATTTATGGCAGCACAGCAGCTTAAACTGATACATCTACTGAACAAGAGAAATATGGGGCAGCGGAGAAAACTTTAACAGTATCATCTAGTTTTTAGTTGATAAGGCTAAAAGATTTAGTCATAGTTCCCATCTTGAAATATAATTTTTTTTAATTAGATGTTAGTGTTTTGTTAGCACCATCGCCTCACAGCTAGAAGATCCGTTTCTGTGTGGAGTTTGCTTTCACCGGGTTCTCCAGCTTCCTTGAACATGATGATTCTGAATTGCCCGTAGGTGTGAATGAGAGTGTGCTTGGTTGTCTGTCTCTAAGTGTGGCCCTGCGATAGGCTGGCGACCTGTCCAGGGTGTCCCCTGCCTTTGCCCTGAGTTGGCTGCAATAGGCACCAGCCCCCCCGCGACCCTACAGAGGATTAAGCAGTGTATAGATAATGGATGGATGGATGAATGGATAGTCTTTGTTTTGTTTTTGTCATAAAAAATAGGTTGTAAATGATTTTTTTTTTATCATAGCTTCAGTTGATGAAATTAACAACTAAAATAACTAAAAGTCTGTGTAGTCAAATTATTTAGTATTAAAAGTGTTTTTTCATATTAAAACAAACAAGCAAACAAACCCTTGCTGCCATAACTCATACTGACATAGTTTTGACGTGACGTAACAGGCTAATTTTGCTTAAAAAAAAAAGAAAGAAAGAAAATACACCAACCAGAAAAATTAGGACATATGCGGTTTTACTTCACAAATAAATACAGAGTGTTTGTTCTTCCTCCTGTACGTGTACAAGTTCAGGTAACAGACAGAGATTTCCATGAAAATTTGCTGAAATGAGCAGACTGTAAGTACAATAAACCAGCATTCTTTAACGAATAATGGTAGAAAACCATTTAAAAGAAACTAAAAATAACCACCACCACCCCCTGGATCCCAAGACAGCACCTAACCCTTCGAAAAGCCAGGGAACAACATGTCCTCACATGAGCAGACACTGTTTCAGTCCATCATTCCTTTAAATTGCAGAACATCATATGTACTCTGAACTCTTGTATCATTTTGGAGTTCCACAAGCCTGGAATCACACCTGCCATATAACATTGTGGTAGTTTATGCCAAACAAAATTCATATTGGCATGTTCAGTGTTGCGAATTTGTGACTTTGTGACTGACAACCTCTTTTTGCCAAATTAACTTTTTTATTTTGCACGTGTTCTGTGGCTGGATCAGGTAAAAGTGATCTCTAGATCTGCTGTATCGACCAAACCAAAGTCCACTTGACCACTTGCACTTACACTTCCATTCCTTTTAAAGCACAAACCTACTCAACTCTTTCAGTCATACAACCAAACATGGAAAGTTGTAATAACAGTCCACAAGGTAATGTTTTTACATTTTCTTTCTTCTTACTATGATTACTGCCTCTTGAGAACTTTGTACTCTACAATTGTTCATCTTGAAATGGAGTTAATAAATAATATACTTGAAGAATAAAGATTAAAGACAGGGTTGCTGTTTTAACTTGTGCATGATATTAAACTAAATTAAAGTTATGATTATACTCTACACTGTATTATTTTCCAAATTGATGCCTTCTGTCAAGTGTCAATTCAGTAACTTTCAAAGCGGAGACCTGTGAAATGAATTAGTGCCGTTGTTTCATAAATAAGTGAGATTGTTATTAGTCGAGTGCCGCAAGATCATTAGGTTAATGGACGTAAATGTAGTAAAGCATTCACACAGGTAAACCAGAGAGACTGAAAAAGACAACCAGGGAAATATTTTTAATGATTCAGTACTACTTAGAAGGCAATGTGGATGATGTTTGCTTATTTATTATTTCTCCAGGCAATAGTAACACCTGTGGGACCCATAACAGTTAGCAGATCGTAGCAATATTAGCATGTTTTGCAAATACTCCGAGGTTAATTAAGATACTGTAGAGTCATTCCATGCCAACTCACCTAGGGCCTCACAGTTGAGGTCATGGATTTTCTTGAAAAAAATCATGCAAAAACTTCTACCTAAACCATGGAACCTTGCAAAAATCCCACAGCTCTACTTCAAATACTTTTATACATATAAAACCTTGAAATCAACATAATATAAATATTCACCTGACAATTAAAGCCACCAAATACGAAAAATTTTCATGAAATGTTTAAATAATGAAGGACTAATGTAACATCTTTATTTTTTAACATGTTTTCAATGGATATGAAGACGTTCCCTTCAAAAGGTTTCAAAGAAATCAAAACAATCCCTCCTAAAAAATAAAAAAAAAACTCTTAAAATTTCCGAAAAAGTGGATTTTCCAGCTCCAAAGCTAATTTTAGGAAGACCTGTGGCAGTCAGTTTTTGATGTAGCACCAGATAACATTTAGATATGACAAAACTAAGTTGTTTCTACCCACAACACAAATTTGGTTAGAAGTGAGTGAAGGTTAGTGGAGATATGAATTTTTGGTTTTGATGATA
>OMNN01100948.1:0-11830 GCA_900302755.1 Chromis chromis
GATGCTAACTTCGTGGGAGGTATTGTGGATGTCTTCAATTCAATTTATTTTGTATAGCTATATTATAAATATATATTGCTTTACAGAGCTCATTGAATTGATAAACAAACAAGAAATGTTGTAAGTAAACAAACAGTCTAATAAAGAGTCCAACAGTCGATGAGGCCAATGGATCAGTCCGAGGCATCACCTGCCCTTCATGACCCTCCTTCTTCGGGAAGGAAAAACTCAAAAAACCCAGTGGGAAAAAAGAAACCCCCGGGAGAACCACAATGAAGGAGAGATCCTACTCCCAAGGATGGACAGGCTATAGCCACGGACAATGAACATCCATAGCTGATGTAGTGACAGGCAAAGTCCAGAGGGGATGGGAGAGGGAGGTACATCCAGTCAGTCAGATGACGGAGGGGTCCGGGGTCACAGGTCAGGATGGGGCACAGATGGGCAGCTGTCAGCTCAGGTCCAGTCGTCTCTGGACCCCTAGCAGCTGCAGCTGAAACAGTAGCCACTCCCCCCAGAGGGGAAAAGGGACACAGGGTGAATTGCACTGAACACACTGGGTAACTAAGTGATGTGAATTATGAGTAATGACCGGTGGTATAGAATACCAGAAATAGAGGATAGGGCTCAGTGTACTGCAGTTCCCCCAGCATTATAGCTCCTAGGGCAGCCTAAACTGAACTGTTTTAATTAACTTTGATTATTTTTTAATTATTAGTTAACCTGACCATAAGCCTACTCAAAAAAGAATGTTTTAAGTCTAATCTTAAATGTAGAGACTGTGTCGCACTCTTTAATGTTAGCTGGAAGCTGATTCCACATTTGCAGTTTCAGGTGTCCTGTTTCATTTATTGTGGCAGCATAGGGGAAATGCTTGTCAGGCTAAAGGGGATTCTTTTGCATTACAATACGGCAAGTGTCCACTGGGGCAAAATGAATTAAGACATTCATCGCTGGTTTCAGTTCTACTTTTTTGGGTTTTTTTTGTTCATCACATGCTGACTCTCACACACTCTGTACTGTGTTTTTCCCCACAATATAAAGAAGTAGACAGTCTAGTCAGCATTAGCCATGTCTCTACTATGGATCTGATGTGGTGACCAATGGCTAGACCATAGACTGTATATAAAAGATGGACGTAGCCACCATGGCGTCATCCGTTTGTTGCAATTATTTAAAAAATGCATGGTGAAGCACTTTCATGTTGGCTTCACATTTTGGACCTGGAGGTTGTGTCCACCTTTCATATACAATTTATAGTTCAGTAACCTCTACACTTGGCCCAAACTGAAATTTTATTACTTCCGATTGCTGGTGCCTTCATAAAGTAGCATGTAAGGAGTGCTGTTTGCCTTTGTATTTGGGAATTTGCGAAGTTCTTAGTGTTGTGCAATGCTGTCAAATATTCCAGAATGGAGCGGGAAAAAAAGAACTGACTGAGCAATTTTCTGCAACGGTTGAGGATCCAAATTCAGTCCAAAACCAGGGAGCAAGTTCCACAATCAGGAACTGACTGGAGAACTGGGTGGACATCTGGTGGGTGGAAGAGGTGATACAAAGAAAACAAAAACGGACTCCGAGCTAAACTGTGACAGTGTCTGAAATGCAACCCAGTCTGACAACACAACCCTGAAATCTTAGAGAAATTATTTCAGATTTAATCAATCACTATTAATATGTACATAGATTTATCAACAAAATTAATTTTTAATATCAATTCAGTATAACAGAAGTGATAAGGGAGAACTGTTTTTGTCTTAGGAGTTGATCTAAAACACTTCCCAGTCATATACTGTATTTTAATAATGTTGTTTTGTGGTAGGTCAGCTTCCATATCGCATTTTGACATCAAATGTTGAACCTAAATCGCTGAAAATCAATTTCAGTCACACAGGTCGTTTCTGTTTTGATGTATCACTGTTATTGTGGTAGGCCGGGAGTGGAAGATTTATTTCCCCGTTTATGAGTGCTGAGAATGGGATGTTATATCTAAGCAGCCCATGACAAGTACAAATCTTCCTGATAGTTATTAAAGTGGTCATGATCACTTTGCCACCACAGACGCTGGTGTGCAGCGCTCAGTCTGTCACGTTCCTGCTGCGATTGCCTGACAAACACCTTGAATTTATGGAAGGGAGGCAGGGTCGTGTCTGAGCCGCCGCGTAATAATCCTCTTTATATAACCGTCTGTTGAACACCTTGAAAAACACACAGCACACACTCAAGAATTTAATTTGAGTTTCATGATCTGTTTATCTTAAATGTCTGCTTACACTTGACGTTTAAACACATCCTAGAGATCATAACTGTGTACATGTGCACTTGCTAGTTTATGAAGTACATCTTTACTAGCTATTCTCTTGTGCGCAAATGGAAGAAGACAAAATATCGCCTCATATTATAACAAGTAAATGATCATTTAAGTTGGAGACAGTGTTGTCCAATCTGAACAATTTAAGCCTTGCAAAGGAAAGTTAATGCAATGCAGTGTTACTCTACCTAATAACCTGGTAGCTCAGTGTGTGTGTGTGTGTGTTCTGTTAAAGGGAGATAATAGATAAAAACAGTGAACATACAGAGGAAGGATTCCCTCGGTGTGTGTCTGTGTGTTGATGTCTGTTTTAGTTGGGGTGTTGTGCGTGTCAGTGTGATAGATGATGTCCTTGCCGTGGCCTCTAGTTTGACATCATGTGTGTGTGTGTGTGTGTGTGTTGTTTGGGTGGTCCGTGTAAGCATAAATTTAAAGGCTTTGGCGATGTGCTGATGTGGGTCATGTGTGCAGTGGATTATTGGTTTGTTGTTGAATTTCAGATGTTGCGGTCTTATCTCATGACCTGTAAAACTGGAAAGGAGAAAGTTCAGTCATATTGATACATTGTTTTTGCGACCTTTAATTTTTTTCCAGGAATCACAAGCAGGATTTCCGTTGTTTGTTTGTTTTTATCTTGTACTTTGCAGTTTAAGAATGATATTCCATTATGTAAGTGTGTGTGAAAGGTCAATGAGCTCCACGTTAGTCCTCAAAGCTTCAGGAAAAGACAACAAAATGTCTCATATAACAAGAAGAAAATGAATGACAATGTCATGTGTTTCAACAAAAAAAGATCCTCACAGTATCACAGTATCAGAGAAAGCTACAATGAACCTCTATGAATATGAATTTCCCACCAAAGCAACACTGTCTCGGTCTGATGGGGGATTTGCATTTCTCACATCTCAGAGTTTCTAATTGTGAAATGAAAAAAATCACCGCAGCATGCCTGACATAATTGCTATCAAAATGAGAGGTTTGCCAAGTGCTCCCAAAAGAGCTAATTGAGGGCAGAGAAGGTCTGATTCTCAAAAAGCACACAGGATTTTGTATGTGTGGGCGATTGTGTAGTCAGTTTAGAGATGTGTAGCATGTTTTGATTTGTTGTCTTGGATTCTTAACATATAAATATAGCTTTCAGGTGGTCTCTGATTGTTTAGGTGTAGCATAAATGGAAATTGGAAACCATCTAGCCTTTATTCAGAAACAATTAAAATAATATCTGATTTTTAAAATGCAGTATCAAATGTTTTTCCATTGCTAGAACCAAAGTGGTTTGTAAAGCTAATATCTGGATATTCTTCCTTTCAGCCGAGCATCATTTGAGCCACAGGGACTGAGTTTGACCACTTTTCATAAGAGAGGACGCCTCCTGGTCTGCAAAGCGTTAGATTTTTCTGATGAATAATGTATTCATAGTCTGAAGCTGCAGACGCGTCTCACTGTGTGTTCAGAGATGCTTGACTTTCACACGTCTCTGCTGGAATGAGGCTGAATCAAGAGCTTGTCTCGGCTATCAACAGCTGTGGGGAATATCTTGCTATGTGCAAAAGGCACAAAGAGAAATTTCTGCCATATTCTGATATTTCTCGGGCTACATGTTGGCTTTGGAGGCTTTATAACAGTGACTGTGTGAACGCACGGGTCAAACTCTGCTAGCTTTACCTTAAAACTTGATATCATGAATTTGCACTGACTAAAAACACAGGTTGCTTTTTGTTAATTCTCAATCATTTTGACAAAACAAATCCAAATACAACTGTATTTCTCAGTCAGGTAACAGATAAAGGTGAGATGTTAATATTCTACTAGTTTCCTCACCATCAGATGATTTCTTTTCTTGCAATATGAGTGAAACTGCATGAAATTTCTACAACAGCATTATTATGAAGCCAGAGACTACAGTGCTAAAGCTGTAGGGGATCAATATTGAGGATCGTGTTGGGCACAAAAGCAATTAGATCTGTTTGCCTTTTTATATCAAAACTTATTGTAACATAGAACAGAAGGTTTTATAACAGCACAGTGTTTGAGCTCCTGTCAGTAGAAGGATTTTAACCTGGTTGTTGTTTGAGCACCAATATAAAGGTTGAAAAAGAGAAAAGAGTGAAGCTGCAGTTAAAAGCCTTTTTACCATTTCAACCGTATATTTCTGACCTCCTGACATGATTTGTAAAAGCTTTATAGTGAAAGCTTTACATGATGAGTAAAGTGAGATTTCTCCTCTGATATCACTCCTGTCACTGTTAATGGATTACAGTGGTTGCTTTGAAGATGGGGGAGTGGTCAGCGAGATGATTTGTAAAAGTCACTTCGGTACAAATGGCCAGACGAGCGGGAATCCGTGTGTTTTCTGAAGCTGCCGGTAAATCCCCCCTAGAGTGTGGTGCCATCACACAACAAGTCCCCCTGCAAAGATCACTCATGCTCCACTCCGTTGGCTAAAGACTGATCTCCACATGTCACTGGGTGAACAAAGACTCTAAAGGAGGAATGCTAGGAGCCATAAATAAGGTTTTGGTAAACATAGATTGACACTAAAAAGAGGTGTGTAATTTTTCCAAATGACAGCGTTGTGTTGGACTAGTGCTTGAGTTTGAGTTAATTTGAACTGATGTATTTAGGAAAATCGAGAGTGGTAATTCTTAAAGACAGGGTTGATTGTCAAAGCAACATTTGTGTCACCTCCTGCCTCTGTGTTTGTGTGTGCTTTTTGCAATATCTTGTGTTATTTCTGCAGCTCAGCCTATAAAGTGCCCAATTGAATTTGCCACATAGAAAGAAATATTGCAATCATGCAGTAATACAGTTTTTTGGGACCATCTGCCAGGTATTATGTTACTGCATTTGCTCTTGTGATTCCCCTGATGTATTATCAGTATTGCTTTTGAAATCCACCTGCTGTCACAGTGACATCATGGTATTGATTCCCCGGATGACTGCCACTTGGAACTGAGTCATGTTTCCCGGAAAAGGGTTGACGATAAGCCAGTAAAGGAAACCCCTGTGGGCATCGTACAGGCAGGGCACAACGCATCACGTCGCTCCTGGTTTATCACTCCTTCTTTTTTTTTAATCATCGCAGGCTTCTGAAATCCTTCTTCAAAGCTGATTTCTGAAACACTTTTCATAACATCACAGACCCTACCTTCCTCAGTGGGACACTCAGCGTGTGATTGGATCATAAAAACCCCTCCTCGAGCTGATGGAGTCACACTGCTCTCTTTCACGTGACCTAGACCTTAATTAGTATGGCAACAGATTGTCATTTGCATGTACGTGCCCCAGTGAGTAGATGGGAGGTGATGTACTATGGGGGGAAGGATAGCAGCACTTCAGGGCCAGTTTGCCTAACAGACCCTGAAGGTACAGCCAATTCAGAAGTGTTGTTATTGTAGCCAATTATGACACTGGATGACTTTAAAAATGAGAATAATTTGTGTGTGGTGGAGGCTACAAGTGCAGGAAAAGAAATATTAGGCTGATTGTTGTAATTTTCAAAACTGCTCTGTGTATTTTTTCCACTCATTTTTCAGTTTGTTTTCCATTTCGTATGCACACAGCAGAAAAAGGAAACTCTACAAAGCGTCATTATTTTTCCCCTGATCCTGACAAAAGATCTGCTTTATACCTGCTGGGAATTTCTGCCTCTGGAGAGCAGAGCTGCACAGCACTGTGAGACTCCTCCTTTCATTTAACAGACATGACATTATATGCCTTTGGCTGTTTGCTTTAATGTAAAAAAAAAAGAAAAAGAAAGAATAAAAGCTTTGTCTGCTGCAGAGACGCAGCTTTGTCTGACTTTTATACAACATCTATGCAGCGGTATCAGGGTGGGATTTTATAAAGTATTGGACTGAGCTGTGAAATGTGAGCTGTAAGGCAGGATTTTGTGATTGTACTGATTGCTGGATCCCTTAGATTGGAAAAATAATCAGAGTTGTATAGAGTATTAATGTGTTTTGTCCTTTATTTATAGTATTTTCTTCTTAATGATAAGAAATCTGTTTTTCTTTGCTTCAATTGAGAAAATAATTTGTCGAAACACGTGTTGAATTTGGATTTGTAGTTTATCATCTTCATCATTTGTTGTTGTCAGTGTTACTCATGCTACTGGCCAGTTTAATATCACACATCATCCCTCATACTGTCATTAGCCGCTAACTACGGCTCATGCAAATATTCTCTGCAGTGATTTGCATCTCCGCTCCAGACGCTGATCAATGCTCCATGGCTCTATTGTTCGCTCCAGTGTCTGCAGTTTATACCTGTTCTCTCTCGCATGTTATCTCACATAACACGTATTCCTCTGATAACAGCCCAGCCACAGAAAATGGAAGAAAAATGGTTCTTTTCCTGTACTCCATATCGACTGTTCCCTTGTTCTGAGTGTCTAGTTGATTGACAGGTAGAATCCCTGAAAGCCTCTGCTGACATGTTATTGCTCTGGGTCAGACGCAGGCAAACAGGAGTTAGCCTCCACACTCCCCCATATCTACTCTTTGCTGCAATTTTTTTTTCTGTCCACTATCTTCCTGCCTCCTTATAAAAATTTTCTCCCTGCTCTGAATTATTGACTTGTCTGGAGTCCCGTGAGACTGAGCTAGTGATGGGTTGTTGTCCGTCAGCAGCAGCACAGTGCTTTTTCTTTTTTGGTGGATCTCAAAACCAAAATAAACACATGGCCCAGTTTTTCAAGATACATTTTTAGTGTAGGATATTGATGGTTGAACACCATGCTGTAAGAAATGTTTCCATAAAATGTCTTTTAATGTTTTGCTTCTTCCCAAAATGTCAGCTTTTAGTTGTTGAAGCTGTGAGATTCATAATGTCTTATGAAAGAAGTCTGAATGGGGTCATCTCTGTCTGTTTCTTGGTATGTATTGATAGGCTTGTTTGTGTTTTAAAAACTGCCTTTGTAAGGTCAATCCTGTGCAGAAAATAGATTTTTCAGTGAGTACTGACAGATAAAATTTTGAGAAATGGCTGAACAGTGTCACCGTTTTTAGAATGTGAATGGCAGAGATGGACATAACACACTTCTATTGTTTAGTACAGACAACAAAATACATGAAAAGACCAAAATGTTAGTCCACCTTGTAAAATATTTCTAGTTTACATAGACAGTCTATTGCACTTAGGCCAAAGATGCTAAAAATGTATTAAAAATTGATTTGCCCTGATTTAATGCCATAATCAGAATTTATAATAGTAGGAATTTATATGCAGGGTCTGTTTAAAGATTCAATGTTAATGGAGAACAGTAGAAGTCAGAGGAAGAGTTCAGCCTTTATCTGCATAGAAAACACTTGTTAGTGGGATCAAATAATTGATAGTTTT
This sequence comes from Chromis chromis, assembly GCA_900302755.1. Classification (NCBI taxonomy): domain Eukaryota; kingdom Metazoa; phylum Chordata; class Actinopteri; family Pomacentridae; genus Chromis; species Chromis chromis. The sequence continues at coordinate 7,652 of OMNN01100948.1, forward strand.
GGTCTGGATTTGTTCATAATAAGCAAAATTTAGCAAATCACAAGCCTTATTCTGCAACATGATTTCGAACTTAACTGCTAATAGGTATAAAAGCACTGAAAAATCACGTAACATATACTATCAGTCTCCCTGAATTCATATCTGACTTGAGATTTTGGCTGAACGGTAAAAGCTGATGGGATCTTCTTGGAGGCCACTCTGCGATGCTTTGGTTTCCATCTTATCTGTTTAGAGTCAGCAACCTGAGCCCGTGCCTGGAAACCGCAGGTTGCAGAGGGGAATGTAGATTCATGTGGCGCTGAAGAAGACATCGCTGCTGAAGACGAATGATGCTTCATTGTGCTGAACTAATTATTCCAGTGACAAGTGTGACGTTGCCCCCCCAGCTTTGACCAGAGCTTTGAGCAGTATTGTGTAGCTCAAGGTTGCCATCCGATGTGACTTTAAATTGGCTTGAAACCCTGCTATGAAAAGCTGCTGCTGCACGTACGGTAGTGTGTGTTGTGAAATTACCTGTTGCTTAGGAACCGGTGTGACTTGATGCATGAGAGACGATTTTGCCAAGGTCTTTGAACACAAGAATTTTTATTTTATAGTCTGTTAAATCTGTCAGATCTGGATTTACTAAAAGTTTCTTTGTGCAGTATATGTGGTTCAATATGAAAAGTAACCTTTAACCTTCTTCTCACCTGCTGCCCTCTTTTACTATTTTAAAAAGATTTAGCAAATCTGTGTGTGTATTTTAAGTCACAAGAGAGGATGACTCTTGTTTTGTTAATACGGTTGAGAATGAAAATGCCATAATCACTGTACAAGGTGTTACTCATTCACTCTTTAGCATATTGTATTATTCTTTCCTCCACTTGCACATTTCACAGCCATTCAAAGGGACGTGTGAAGACATTTTTTCAGGTCACTGAGGATCTGAGGGGATGGAGAGGTTTCGGGAAAAGACGCCCACATGTTCATGTCTGGCACAGAGGTTGTGTGGTGATTAAATCTTCCCTCGCTAAATAAAAACACATGGTTCACACCCATTTGCAATACTGTGAGTATCATATCTAAGGCCTTACATGACAACATATTTAAAGATTACACAATATGCAACATGTTATATCTAGGAATTGTCAAAAAAGAAACAAGAAATCAGCCCAATGATTGTGCTTTGCATGATTTATTTTTTATTTTTTAAAGCTAAAGCTTCCAAAAATATATGCATATCTACAAAAAAAATCAACAGTGTTCTCTTTTTACCTTTACCTTTGTTTTGACCTCAACTATTTATTGCTGTTTGGGCCAAAACTTTTTCCACAATAGACTTTATAATTATTGGAAAAGAAAGCTTACTTTTACTTTTCTTTTTTTTTCTTTTCAAACCTTTTTTTGTAAAGAAATTAAGACTTAACTAGAAATTAATTGGAACTGACTCTTTTGCACAAATCCTAGTATTATTATTGGTCAGTCTATCATTGCAGTGTGGGGGAAATGGATGTGATCTAGCCTGGTGTAATATTCTTCTGCAATTTAATATTTTTTTACTGAGCTTTTAAAAGCATTTATCACTAAAAATAAAACAGATGGACTTCCATTGGGCACATTTAGCTGAGTGCATGACAGAAGTGGGTAATCCCTCAATAATTTCTGCACATCTTCCACTGAAGTCAAAGGGCATCCTGTAAGTGTCCATGAGCCTAAGAATATCAAGAGTAACATCACAGGCATTTCCTGAGATTAATAAAAAAAACCATTTTTCTTTATAAGAATAGCAATGAGCTAGAAAATACTGCAACACATTTCTGTGCTGCGACAGAGTTGTGTAGGCCCAGTTTACAGTCAGTGGCTCTTAAAAGCAGTCAATCAATGTGTTTTAATTGCCCGCAGACAAGAAAAATCTGTTCTTGATTAGTGACTACCAGTGAAAGAGTGTAAAACCGTGGACAATCCCACCCTCTCTCCCTGATTTGCACTCCCACTGTGAGGAAAAGCGCCGGTCGAATGAAGACGGCAGACGCAGTCGCCATCAGTGGGGGCAGCATCAGAAGAACAGCAGCACTTCAAATGAAATAGGCATACAGTCATAAATTTTTCATCTACAACCGGCTTTGAGGCAGGAGAGGGGGCAGGCCAGCCGGGCTCCAATTGAAGGCTTCTAACAACAAACCAGGGCTTTCAGAGACAAAAGGTAGCTGGGGGAAGGGCACTTGAAATGAGAAACAACAAAAATCCTTTGTTTACAATAGATGAACAAAGCGCTGTAAATAAAGTCAGTGTTTAGGCGAGAGAATCCGCCAGCGAGAGTGGCAAATATCACGACAGCAGTCAAAAAGACAAAGGCAGAGCAGCACTGCTCCTCACAATAATGGCTGACACGACAACAAAACTTGAATAGATTCATAAACCGCAACATGCAATTTATTGTACACTGGTTTGTCATTTTTCACCTCTCTTTAAAATGAGAATGAAACAAGGTAGATTTTTAAAAGGCCTTACAATGGAAATTAATTTAAAAAGACTTCCCTATATACAGTATGTTAGTTGCTGTTATATATGCTTTTATACAAGAGTTTATCTTTTGGGTATAATTGAATGAATATTGAAGAAAAAACCCTTAAAATGGCAAAAATTCATGTTTGAATTTTATTGTAAACACATTCTTAAAGATCATAATATTGCACCTACTTTCATTTTTAATCATAAGAAAAATATGAATGCATGACGATGCAGGGACTACGGGCAAATATGTATTTTTTTCGCTCAGTTCTTTGCTGGTATCAAAATAATACAGTAAATATTGAATGGGCTATTCACAACCATCTTGCTCAAAAATATTATGCTATCATTTTCAATTCACAAAAAAACAAAACAAAACAAAAAAAACATTGCACATTTTTCAATGGCTAAACTTTACAGAGATCCTTATGCCTTTCTGTCGTGTTGCGTCTGACTCTTGATCTGTGAGGTGAATCAGAAATATGAACCTTCGCTGGTAAAAGCATCCGTGGCCATAAAACGCTGCCCCTCATCCCATAAGCAGACGGTGCAGCTCTGCAGAACGGCTGCAAATTTAATGACTGATTTTCTCGGCGCTGCGGAATCCTCTGGGTGCAGCGTCTGTCTGGATGCTAACGCAGCCTGACATCTCCATCCTTGTTTAAACAGCCCATGTTATCCTGACTGGGATACTGCAACAACAAATTAAAGGCAACTTTAATACAGAAAACCATCTGAACACCACTGTGCTACTTTTTCTGTATATTCCACTTCTTGTCTGGTCTGATTTGATCCTGGAAATATTGTGTAGACAGACTGTGGAAGATGACAGCGCTGTGCTCTTTTAAGCACAAATTCAAAATAGATTTTAACTCATTCACTATTAAACACTGTTGAATGTATGCAAGTTTTATACTGCCGAGAATTACACACATCAAATACAGTTCGGCTGAGTTTGACGCTTCATGTAAAATGTATTTTCATACATGCTACATCTATGTCGTCCTCTGAACTGGGAGCAGTGACACAAGCTCAGAGCAATTTCTGAGAAACTCAGCATCTGTTTACAAGCATGCTTCTAAAAGGTTTATATGCTTAACCTCAGATTTGTGAGGTTGTTTCACCTCTGACACAGACAGAAGCCAGTTCATGTGGTGTAACTCAGGTGCCTCTACGTGTTTAATCCCGCCAGTTTGTTCTAGAATAGAAATCATGTGTGGAAAATGTTTAATCACGGCAAATTATTAGTCTCACCACGTGTCTCTAGAGATGCCGCTTTTCATGAGATCAAAACAAATTGAATTAGGAGTTGTGACTTTGTTGCTGCTGATCAGAGCACATCAGTTCTGTGTATTGCAATAGACTACAGGACAGTCTGGCTTCATTTCATTGAATTTGCTAGGTTTGATAGTTTAATCAGTTATATACATCGTTCAGCCACAACATTATGACCACTGACAGGTGAAGTGAATAACATTGATCATATTGGTACTATGTGGTGTTCTACTGGAAAACCTTGGATTTTGGCATCCGTGTTGATGAGACTTAGACACCCAAATAAACATTGTCCCAGAACAAGCACACTCCCTCATGCAAATGGAAATCCCAAATGTCACTGGCCTACCCCTGCAGGAAAATGCACCCCACCATAAGGCAAAAACATCTAACAATCAGGAACATCTTGAGGAA
>OMNN01100951.1:0-27560 GCA_900302755.1 Chromis chromis
TGGTCAGGAGGGCCGGTTCTGTCCTGGACTGCTCCCTGGACTCCATTGAGGAGGTGGGTGAGAGGAGGATGTTAGCAAAGCTAACATCCATCATGGACAACCCCTCTCACCCGCTACATGAGACTGTGGAGGCTCTAAGCAGCTCCTTCAGCAGCAGACTACGACATCCACCCTGCAAGAAGGAGCGCTACCGCAGGTCATTCCTCCCATCTGCAATAAGACTGTACAACATCAGCATCACTGGCTGATGTTAACAGAACTGGTTTCATTCAAATCTCATTTCAACTGTCATTTGCACTACATATTTTTGCACTGCACTGCACTCATATTTTATTCATCTTTTTGTGTACATACTGTTTTTGTTGCCTAATTATTGTTATTTTGTGTAAATATCTGTTTTTTATTGCTCAGTTGCTGCTACTTTTTTCTATGTACATACTTATTTTATTCTATTTTATTACTTAATTATTGTTATTGTTATTTTTTCTTGCACTTCTGCTATTTCTTTATTGTGCTGCTGTAACAGTTGGAATTTCCCCCAATGGGGGATCAATAAAGGAATATTCTATTCTATTCTCTATTCAATTTGCCCAAATGCAAGTCTTAGCAACTCAGTGATTGTGATACTGTAATAAGTAGTATTTTGGGTGGAATAAACCATTAAAATTACAGGTACTTGGACATGAAGTAGTACTTTGTGTGGAATACTCCTTGAATAAACCTTTTAAATTCTAAGTATGTTTTCAGTGAAATCATCCTTTAAAACCGTAAGCCGTGCACTTTTATTGCGGTAGGCGGCGCTGTGTAGAAACAAAGCCTCTAGACGTGCGGCCGTAGAAGAAGCGTGCGGCCCTAGGAGTGCGGTCCTGTCAGTGCGGTCCTGAGAGTGCAGCCTCCGGCTCCGCAGACAAACCCTGCTCTTTACTCTCGTTACGGCCTTATAACGTCGGCACGGAACGTACAGTTTGTTTAAATGGCGAAAACGTACGACTATCTGTTTAAACTGTTGCTCATCGGAGACAGCGGAGTGGGAAAGACATGTCTGCTGTTCAGATTCAGCGAGGACTCCTTCAACACCACCTTCATATCCACAATAGGTGAGTAGCCTGCAGACGCCCCTCAGGATAAATCTACACTGAATGCTCACATCTGTATGATACAGCGGTTTACTGCCTTGTCCAGATTAGTGTATATGCAGTAATACCTATAAGCTAGGGATTGCATTTATATTACCACAGTGTGTTAAAGGGCAGCAAGCTAACTGCATAAGAGCAAGACAATGGGATTGACAGACAAGTAATTATAATATTCTGTCCTTGAGAGCTCATAATGCACCAGTAAGGTCAAATATAGAATTAAATCAGAGCTACAGTCAAGACTTTTCCCCTTTGTAAACCTTATTACACTGCAAGCTTTTTGATCACATCAGTATTGCTATGATATTGTTATAACCTCCTCTCTGCTGCAGACAGTTTTGCTGCTTTCCCAATGCCTACAATTTGATACAGGATTTACGGTTCATGAGAAGTTCTAGAGCCACTTCTTGCAGAGATGCCTGGTTCGCTGTGCATCTTAAGCATGTGACACATGTGATGATGTCATGTAACTAATCAATGCAGTAAGCATGAAATGATGTCTGTCTGTCTGTTGAAATGCAGGGATAGACTTCAAGATCAGAACGATAGAGCTGGATGGAAAGAGAGTCAAACTTCAGATCTGGTAAGTGTGATTTCATTTTTATTGTCATTTATTTTTAAATGTGTACTGAATCTGCACTCTGGATCTCATCTGTTTGATTTGATGTGTTCAGGGACACCGCAGGGCAGGAGAGGTTTCGCACCATCACTACAGCTTACTATAGAGGAGCGATGGTACGTCCTACTTTTCTCACTTTGCCACTATAAGTTACTCATGAATATCAGGGTTTAAAAAATGTGTTGTGTTTTTTTTTCTTTTCACAGGGTATCATGCTGGTCTATGACATTAGCAATGAGAAGTCCTTTGAGAACATAAAAAACTGGATTAGAAATATCGAAGAGGTGAGCTTTGAATTTAAATTTATATTGGTAATTTGAGTGGTATTTTTTCTATTAAAATGAAAATATAATAATTATAGATATGTTATGAATACTTTATTGGACACTGAGATATAAATAGCCTCGCATAATAAGTCTTTTTGAATTCTCCTAGCATGCCTCATCCGATGTGGAGAAGATGATCCTGGGCAACAAATGTGACATGACTGACAGGAGACAGGTGTCTAAAGACAGAGGTGAAAAAGTGAGTCTCTGCAGCCTCCAACAAATTCCAATGCAGCTTTCCAATTTGCAGTGAGTGACACTGACATGCTATTTTTATCTCCTTTAGCTTGCTATTGATTATGGAGTGAAGTTCTTGGAAACCAGTGCAAAGTCTAGCTTAAACGTAGAAGAGGTAAGATGTCTGTTTTACCCCTGAAGGTACCACACAATATGATTGAGATGCAGTATATCTAACATTTCCTCTGGTTTTTCAAGGCTTTTTACACCATGGGAAGAGACATATTACATAATCTGAGCTCAAAGACAGTAAGTAGTTTCTTAAAATAGATGCTACTGTTGTTTTAATACTGTATGTGTTACGTTTCCTCACGGTTATATCTTTCCTCGGTAGACTGACAACAGTGCCGGAGGATCGGGCAAACCGGTCAAGATCACGGAGAAGAAGTCAAAGAGAATTAAGTTCTTCAAGTGTTCGCTCCTCTAGGGCACTTGTCCCTAATGTTCACGTTTCCGGCGTGGCCTTTTTTTTGGAGGGTTTTTCTGCCTCTCTGGGTTTCCTCTCAGTGGCAGCAGCACAGGTCGTAATAATCAGAGGACCTTACTGCCAGCTGAAGTTACAGGTTCATGGCTGAATGAGACCCTGACCAGAAGAGGATCAATGAGGAATGAGGCCTGATACTTTAAATCTGCTCATGCAAAAGACTCGTGCGTGACCCACAGCAGTGGTTTGTAGCTCCACCTGCAGTGCCTGCTCACAGTGGGTGGCGACTCTGCTGGCATTTATATCACCTCTGTTGGATCTCATAAAAATGTCTCAATTGCACACGGTTGTCTTATGAATAGAAAAAAACAATGAAAAAATAACATTCAGATACTTTCATATATTGTAGCATCATTTTATACACACTACCTATTGTCATATTTACTATGATAACTGTAAGATAAACATATCAAGTGTCAGCATTGATTGTATTTATCTGTGTGAGTTCATGTATATTGATAGGCTTACGGTCTCAAGTTGCACTGGCATCATTTCTATTTGTTCATGTGTGCCTAGAAGGAGTCACAGTATTGTGATAGAAAAGACAGAAATATGTATAAATACAACCTACTGTATGCTCTTATTTTTTATTTATTCATTTTTATTGGAACCTTTATTTATACAGGATTCTGTGTCAACATGAAACTGTGAAAGGGTTGTTTGTTTCTTTGACTTAATACATATTGTTATACAATTGTCAGTATTTGCATGAAAGCTGTAGAGGGACCTCTGAGGGGTCAGTGTTACGCATCTGAAGTATCTGAAAAGAAAGTGTTTACAGGCAGTATTTGAATATCTATAGGAAGTTCATGTTTTTTGCTGTTCACACTGTGTATATGTCGGCACAACTAACCGTGTTTATACTTTATTTCCTCAAGGAGCTGTAGAGATCCGACAGGTTCTTTTTACATATCCGGCGTGAAAACACAATGACTGGGGAAAGCTGTAATGTGAATGATGTGTTTGTAAGCTACTGTATGTTACACCACTGAAAAGTAAAGACAGTGAAGAAAGTGGATCTTTACAGGAGAGTGTTGATTTTCACTGCATGACTGAAAAATACTCGTAATAATTTTTCCATCACTGTCTTTTTTTATCCATTTTGTGAGAACATTTCATCAACTCATTCAGTAGTGATCTCTGGAGTCAGTTCATCAGTTCCGTCTTGCTGGTAGCATTCTGTGCATCCGCCTCTTGTACATTTTCCTTATTCCGTTTTATTATCATCTGTTCCTGCTTTCATCAGTCTCTCCTTTAAGGCTTTCATTTCTACTTTTATGCATCATCTTCTGCCTCCGTCTTCTTATCCTCATCTTCCTGTCCAACAGCCAACACCTTGCTGGCTTCAGCGAGGTTTTTTGCGCTGCTCGAGGCCCTCATCTCCTTGCTAACCATGAAGGACTTTGCTTTCCTCTCGCTGGCGTTCCAGCTCAGTGACCTGGAAGACGACAAATACCTTTGATCAGCCACAGTCAGATAGTCGGTGGTGTCCGAGAGGTTTCTCTTAGCCTTCATCTTTGTTTGGCCCTCTTCAGGCTCAGTAGCTGGAGGAGTTCCCTCACTTTCTGAAGGAATTGCATCAGTCTGATTCTGTGTTTTAAGCTCTGCGGGTGCAGTGGTAGTTTGAAACTGCTGGGCAAGGCTTCTGACTGTAGAAACTTTAGGCATGTGACCCAAAGTGCTGGGATGCACCTGATACTCCAGATCTTCTGGCCACTGATTGGGAGTTTTCGTGACCTGCTCTACCAGAGACCTGTAGTCTGCAGTTTGCAGCAAATCATCACCTGCCTCAGCTGGGCTGTAGATGATGCTGCTCATAGCCCTCTTCTTTGTGGTAGGAGAAATCTGGCTTTGGCTTTCAGTTGGGAAATATCTCAGAGATTTAGTCCTCTTCGGAGAAGAGGAGGTACCTAGCGGCAGTTGGGGTTTCTCTGTGGGATCAGCAGCTTCTTCTGGTTCATCAGGGGGGTTGATAGTGATGGTGCTCATCGCCCTCCTCTTAGTCAAAGGAGAGGTTTGTTGGTCTTCCATTGGATAGTGTTTCAAGGATTTAGTCCTTTTTGGAGAAGATGAAGGCTTCAGTCTGTTTTTGTCTGTTAGTTTATCTAACAGCATTGTGCTGCCATGTTTTATGTTGGTTATGGTCTCTTGGCTTGATGCTACAGAAGCAGGCTTTTGTTCACATGGAGATATGAGGATGTCCACACATGAACTGGGTCGCGAACTCTCCAAACCACCAACCGCTAAGGTCTGACCGCCCTCCTTGGTGCCGAGAGTGCAGATACTCCGCTGTCTCTCTAGGCCGCTTTTAGTTGTCTCTTCTGTGTCCTTTTGCTTGGTGGCAAACTCCTCCATGTCCATGTGGAAGCGGTAAAGACTGTAACCATCAGCACTGTTGATGCTGCCCTGGCGCAGGAGAGAGGAAGGATCGCACACAGAGGAGTTTCGTGAGTAGGTTCTTGTCAGTTCCAATCTGTCCACCCCTGCAAGCTTTTCCAATGCGACCGCCATACGCCCGTGAATCTCCTCCAGCTGGGCCAGACGTAGATCCACAGTTTGCAGGGAGGCCTTCATCGTGTTCTCCCTCTCATTTACCTCCTCCAGACGCATTGACATATTCTCAACTCTGTAGAGAAAACATGAGGAATACACAGATTATGGAAACATCAACTTAGCTGTATTGTGTTTTTTTGACGTATTTGAAAAAGTTAAAAAATCAATGGAAACTTTAATGTTAAAATACCACTGAAAATACCGTAAAACCAGTGAAAATACTAGCAACTACCTGTAAAATATTGGTATTTTTAGCTGATTGAAATACAGTAAAACTGTAACTTTACAGTCACACATTATAAAAGAACAAATTGCTACTTGTAAAAATACATATTTTGATGTGGACATTATGTGCAGTTTGGCCAGTTCTTTTTATTTTTTACATATCATATAAATGAATATATATTTTTGTGATTTTATTAGATATTATCTGAAATTTAACAGGGATTGGGAGAATCTGTAAAATAACAATTTTAAAATATTTGCTATTTTTTAATCCTTAATATACACCATTGTCTTTCGAATAATGGCAGATATCTGTAAAATAACAATATTTTTCACTGACTTAAAGTAGACAATGAAAATACTGGAAAATAATTAATACAGTTTGTAAAAATACAGATATTACATACAGCTTTGGCCTTTTTATGGTTAATATTTAAATGAATACTATTATTTTATTTGTAATTTTACAAAGATCTATAAAACAACAGAAAATTGTTCACACCATTACAGTTAAAAAGTGTTAAAAACTGTAAATTTTTTTACAGTGTATGCCTGATAGCTGTTTACCTCTCTGAAGTAACCTTGATGCGTTCATCACTGGAGGACTGCTGTTCATCCTCTTTATTGCGGAAATATTCTTCCACACACTGTTCCTCAAACTCGTACAAATTTTTAAGCTCCTCTGGGTTCAACCTGAGTTCTGAAGGGAGCAGATGATATGTTAATCAGAGTGTTTCTTAGAGTGCATCTATGTATGTATGTTTTTGCAGTATGATTTCAAGTTCTTAGAGTATCTATTAAGTATACACCAATCAGGCATAACATTATGACCATCTGCCTAATATTGTGTTGGTCCCCCTTATGTGGTCAAAAATGCTCTGAACCATTGGGCATGGACAAGAGGACCTCTCAGGGTGTCCTATTAGGTCTGGCACCAGGACGTTGGCAGTGGATCCTTTGGGTACTCTGGGTTGTGCAGTGGGGCCTCTGTCAATCCAACTTGTTCCACTGCATCCTGTTGATGCTTGATCAGAATGTGGTCTAGGAAGTTTGGAGGTCAAATCAACATCTTGGGCCATTGTCATGTTGTTTGATGTTTTTGCCATGTGGTGGGGTGCATTTTCCTGCTGGGGTAGGCCAGCGACATTTAGGATTGACATACATGAGGGAGTATGCTTGTTCTGGGACAATGTTTATTTGGGTGTCTAAGTCTCATCAACACGGATGGCAAAATCCAAGGTTTTCCAGCAGAACACCACATAGTACCAATATGATCAATGTTATTCACTTCACCTGTCAGTGGTCAGAATGTAATGCCTGATCGGTGTATATTAGACCAGTAAAACTGTATGCATATGATTAACAGAAAAGACTAACTGAGTCCTCTGTCCTTCTCATCCAGCTCTCCCTCCTGTTTCTTCCTGGCGCATCGCCGAAACAGCCTGTTGAAGAGGATGTAGAGGTGGCTGAAGATGATGAGAGGTGGAGGCAGGATGGGACGGTCGTGGAAAGTCATGATCAGCTGATATCTCTGAAACTTCCACACCTGGTTGGAAATGGACTTGACTTCAAAGAAGGTGTTGCTGTGGGAGAGAAAATGCAAACCAGTGAGTACAAGCTGTAAGAATAGATGTTTCCCACACAAATAACAGAACAGACAGACACTGGAACATGTATTTACTTGAACACTGCAATGAGCAAGTTGACCAGAAGAATGTTCGCCACGAGAAGGTAACAGGCCATGATAGCAGGTGTGAGCCAGGCTCCGGGGATACATGGAGGCAGTTTTTTCCCATCCTCATCATATAAATGTTCACCACATGGAGCTATGGGAAAGGGAGAGTTATTCTGAGAACTTAAGCTAACTGATTAGATCGACATTCTTGACTTTAAGACTACTTACGGTTGATTTCCATCGCATAGACTTAGAAAAAATCAAAGAAAAGCACAGTCCAGCAGAAATATGGAGAAAGCGTTAAAATCAATAAACATGAGATTTTTAATGTCATATTTCTGTCAAGGTCAAGCTGATGTCCATGAAAGAGTGGACTGGTGTCATTGAAATGTTACTTAGTTACGTACTTTATATCCTCATTTTTGTGATAACTCTGATTTTCAGATTAGTTTACAAATTTGTTCGGCAAAATCAAGAATGGAGCATTTGTTTTTTTTGTAAATGAAAGCGTCAGACATATTAACATTGATAATTTAGGCATTTTAAATAGCTGCTTGTTGGCTTCACCCAGACAGAAAAAACACTCACAGAAAAAGAAAACTTGGCGGCAGATGATCAAGACTGAGATTATGAGATAATGATACATATTCTGAGCTTATTCAATGCAACATTATTGCAATTAAAGTACCAGCAGAGGGAGACAAAGTATTAAAGTGTTTCACTGTAATGTATTTTCTCTAAGCATAACAGAATTAAAGATACAGAAATTAATTTAACACTGATCATCTGCCCAGAATCAGGAAACAGAATCTTACTATGAATTCTAGTCTTACGGTCTATCGAGTCCGCAAAAACCTCTCCATAGATCATCCAGTAGGGCATGTAGAAAATGTTCCTGGCCAGGCGCCATGTCGGCTCCTCATCTGGGTGAAGGATGGCCTGCCGAGCCACCCCGAAGCTCATAAGCACCACCAGCATGATCACCACAAAGTACATCATATCGATCATCTGAAAGAAAACAAACATTTAAGCTCATTGTATTTGCATGCACGTCTGTCATTTGTTTTTCACATGGTTTGGTCATTACCATCTTCCCTATCATCATCACATAGGGTCCCAGGTATTTGTTGACTCCAAAGATGTCCAATACACGAATGTACCAGAAGATGATGTCGATGCAGTAGATGACTCGGCCGTAGCCCATGTACGGTTCATGCTGCAGCCGCAACATGACCCCCAGAAGGAAGGTGCAAATAGCAACCAGGTCCGTGATGTTCCAGTACTCCTCCAACCACACACTTATCTTCTGTTTCAGCTTCCCTGGTTCTGACATCAGAATCTAGACACCATGATTTAAAGGTTAAGCAGGATCAGTTAAAGTTCTTTAACACCTTTTTGGCATTTAGGATATTCAGACTCTACCAATTGTTTGTGGTTTTACCTGTCTGACTTTTTCAGTGCCAAGTGTGAGGATGTATGCTATGACAGTCCACTCCTGTAAAGATGGCCATCGCTCCATTTTCACCAGGATGATGTAGTTGTACAACATTAGGTAGCCCAGATAACAAATCTGTCAGAAGAAAGTCATAAAACCATTTTATTCAAAGTTATAAATATTTTTTAATTGTGCGCTATATTTCTTCTTATGCACAAGACGGTAACTTACAGTGTTGAACCAGAATTTGGTGAACGGCGCGTCGTAAAACTCAAAGAACCTTTTGGCAATGGGGATTTTGCGGACTTTAGTGCTTCCCTCCTCTTCATCTCCCTTTCGGGAAGTTGCGTCAGTGTTACCCTCCTACAACATCAAAGCAAACATCTCAGCTTGACATATTTCACTCATATATTAACGGTATGTGGAAACAAATTAATGCGACAAGATCAGCAGGAACCAGGACCTTGCTGGACTTTGTGTCATCATCCTTGTCTTTTCCGTCTTCTTTGCCTTCAGGTACATGATAGGAAGCATCATCTCCGATACGGAAATCCAACAGCAGAATGAGGGGAGGAAAGATGATTCCCAGAATGACCTAGGTGAGATATCGCAGAGAGTCGGTTGGTATATTATTGTTTTTGTGAAGCCAAGAGTATAACAAGCGTCATTAATATTGTGTAATATTTCATGTCAACCTTGAGGCCAGGGTTTTTTCCAATCCTTAAGCAGCCCATCCACATGTCAGTGAGCAACATCTGGCTGCAGGTGTGAGCGATGAAATCACGTTGCTTAGCGGCCACAGCCAGTTTCAGACAGGTGGAGTTACTCCAGTTAACCAGCTCATAAGTTAAGAGTTTCATGGCCACCTGTTCATCGTGCTTATAGGACTGGTCCAACAGCTCATAGGCCAACTGGCCAAATTCTCTGTGAAAGGGACAAAACAATTGCTTTAATTTCTATACAGCACTACCTCAAAGAGTAACAAAATAAACAATAACAAAAGCATACAGATATACATAACAGAAAGTGTATAAAGTATATGGGCCTAATTGTTTAGAATAATGGACAGGAAGCATACATAAAACTGCTTAAATTAGAGTGATATGCATGTATGCTTTGCGACAACCTATGTGAGGTGTGTTTTCTGTTATTTAGCTTTATTTGACTGTGTTATATATTCTGTGGCACTAACTTGGAGTTGTTCTCCAGATCTTGGGAGATGTCGTCCACCAGTTCACTCTCAGAGCACTCATGGGCCATTGCTTTATACAGTTTACAAGCCACCAAGGCCTTTGCCATAGCCTCTTCTCCACGCTGCCAGAGGAATAGCGCCATCTTCTGGCGTTTCATCAGCACCCCCCACAGCATCAGCTCATGGAAGGGAAACTTGAATCTGCAGACTTCAGGGTCATCCACATCAATTTCCACTTCTTCCTCCTTCTTCTTTTTTGCCTTTTTCTTGCCTTTAGCCCTTGGTTCATCATCCTAATGACAACAACAACAGTTAGAATATTCTGCTGTATGGATCTGATTTATTCAACTATTTGGAAGTATTTTGTTGTGAAAAAGACACCTCACCTCCATTCCTAAAAGCTTAAGTGCTTTCGGCTGCAAGAATTGAAAAGAACGTTGTGATTAATATCAAATGTTTCTTCATGTAATAAACCAGCCATTGTTTTTTTCTTTTCTTTCATCCCTGCTTACCCTTTTTAGTCCATATAAATTATTGTAGAGGTTGCGGAAAACCTTCCTGGTGTAATTACTCCTGTAAGCTCCTCCCATGAGGTATTCCAGCACCAGACCAATATCAATCAAAGTGATCTGATAATCTGGAGGAAGGTTTCCCTGCAGAATCACCAGAGTAATATGTTATATAACAAGTGGCTCAAAATAATCTAAAATGACAAATACTGAATTGATAGAGGTTATGCTGTGGAAAGGTCACTTCACCTTTTTGACATCCCTAACCACAGCATGCAGTGTGTTTGCAGGGCCAAGTTTCTGAAAGATGAGAAGGCAAGAGAGGAGGAGGAAGAGGAAGATTAGTAATAAGTGTAAATCTTTTTTTCCATATTTGTCAGATCTGCCATTTCCATATGTTGTTGTCCCTCAAAATTGATCTTATTTTCATTTGCGGCACTTTCTCCGACCCACCGTGTTGTACAGCTCCTCCAGCCTGGGGATGGTGAGGAAATGGTGAATATTGACCCCATTCTCAAGGAGCAGTTTGACAAAGTCCACTCTGTCCAGCACCAGAGCGTCCATCATAGCCTGCTCCAGAGAGTTTACCTGAGAGACGGTAATATATGACACCGAGTAACAGTTATTTATGTCTTTGCTCTATTCTCTCAAGTTTCCACTTTAAGGGTTTGACACAATCCCCATTCTTACCCAACGAATCAACTCCAACTTCCTCGGATCTGTCTCCTCTGGAGGTTCAGGTTTCGCTTTTCCCTTCCCCTTCCCCTTTTTTGCCCGGGTCTTGTTGCGAGGAGCGCTGGCAGGACTCTTAGTTTTCTCCTGGGTCATGGCGGTTGTAGTGTTGGCGATGGCACCAGCAGGCTGACCAAGCAGGAATAAAAGAAGAAGAAAGTTGTGGCTCCTCTTTGGTTGGATATCAGTTTTTTTTTGTATTTGTATTTGAGAAACACAACTCATTTTATGCAAGACTGTTCTGTCCTCCTGCTATATGTAGAGCACACACTCTGAGAAGGTCTTTCAACTATCAACTAGTTAAAAACTCCAAAAATTACATCCGCTGTGTCTCTCTTTAAAAAAAATAAAAAAATCTGAATCTTTTCAGAATATTTTTATTTTATATATTTGATTGCTGGATGACAAGTCATCTGTTGATGACAGTTTCAACAAGATGAATTTGAAAACAGCTTTCTAGTGTCAAACTCTGCACTTGCATCATTCTGCACAGTTATAGTCATGTGAAGTTAACATTAAGTAAAATATATTTTTGAGCGGAATTGGACTTTCATCAGCTTTGTTTTCAAGCTATTTCTTGATTGCCAAAACCACATTCTTTCCTTCAGTCCTAAATACATCTTTGGCACTTTGCACGTGTGGAGTACTGCAATGATTAATTCCCACTATTTAAATGTGAGGACCACTCACTGGTAAATTGTGTCCATAAACAAAGATGTGATTGCGAGCAATATCCACTCTGTTCCAGGCCAGAGCCAAACTGAGCTGATCTGCTGCTGAAGCGTTCGTGCCTGAAGCAAAGGAAACAGAGAAGGACAGAGAGACAAGAGAAGAGAAGACGAAGAGAGCAGGTATTTGTAGCATATAGCAAGAGAAAATATTGCTTAGAGCGGGATAATTATTTGTGATGCAGTTTGATAATACCTTTTAACAAGGCAGTGAGGATTGCCATTTCAATATCTTGCTGTCCCTCGGAACCCATTCGAAAAACTGTGATCTACATGTGAGAAAGAAAATGGACAAAGAAGGAAAATTTGCAGATGTGAGTTAGACAGTGATTACAAACTGCATAAATGAATGGACGAGTTAGTTTGTGTCAGGAATGCGTAGCGGTAAACATGTGGCATCAACTGATTTGCAGCAGGACTTCTCACTGCAGCACTCTGTCGCTGACCTTTCGAGCACAAACAGCTAATTTACTGGTTGGACAGAGCGATAGCACTCGCCTTGTTACAGACGCAACTATATCAAATGAAATTATGCTGACGGCTCTGTCACATGGGCAGCCGTGGAGAATGGGATTAGATTGGCATGAATATGTGGCACGGCGCCAGAGATTTCCGAGCAGGCCTCGGGATGCGTTAATAATGAGCGGCCTGAATCAGTATGAACACTGAAAACTTTTGTTGCTCTTTCAAATAGTCATAGGGAGCATTGTGTGTTTTGTTGTTTTTTTTGCAAAAACTGAGACCTTTATAAGGGTGAACTCATAATTTAAGGTTAAATGTTGCATCCTGGTGTTACATCACAGCAAATTTCAGTCCTCTAAAACAGCGTTTTTATTTTTCTAACCCAGCTGTTCACTTGGGATGCACTTTGGATGAAAGGATTATGCGGAGACTAGACAGTAACACTAGTTCACCTGTAGGTTATACGTGGCACTTTAGTTCAGCCGCATAGTTGTGTATAAACGTGCCTGTTCTGTGCCACATTGTCTGGATTGGGAATCAGTGAAAACTAAATGACATGTTGGGGGGGGGGGGCTCAAAGTGGTGTGATCTTTAAAAAAGCAGTTTAAGTTGCTTATCTGAGTGTGTTGGAGCATTAGGCGGTCTAATACATCAGGGATAGAGAATGCAGAGTGAAGTGATAGCACTCTGGTGACTGAAAGCCCGGGGAGTGGAGAGGAACCTGGCTGAGGATTAGAGAGATGGAGCCTCTCCTCCATCTGTGTGCTGCATGCTTACTGTGAACAGATGAAGTAAGAGCCTCTGCTAAGCAGGTGGTGGTGTGCACTGATCTTTCCCACCCATTATATGTGCTGGGTATTACAAACTACTAATCACATCACTTATGCCCACGGAAATCGGCTGGAGATGCACAAATGCTGCCGCTATTTATGTATCAAAGTCAAACACTTTGGAGAAAAAACACTCGCAGCTCCGGGATTAATCTGCGATCTCTGAAGACTCTTACTAGTGTGTGTGCTGAACTGTATTGTTTACATGAAGATAAGGAGTTTAACACTACAGAATTAAACATCCGCCACCATTTTAACAGCCTGTGCTTACTTGCATGTGCTTACATACATACATGAGGGTTAATGATGGTGTACGGTAAAGCTGCGAATACCCTGGATTACATGACATACCACACATGGCCACAGAAAGAAGGAGAAAAATGACAAGCAGGTTGTGGGGATTATGTTTATTCAATATGTTAATGGAAACACACAGATGAGTGGAATGGATGAACCACGATGGAGACCAGATGCTTCAAGAGTCAAAAATATTTATTGATTGACACAGACATTTTCAAACACAAGATGATCTGGAATATGAGGAATGTGAAAATATTAACAACTGCACTGTTACAACGATTTCACTCTTTATTCTTCTACTCACCAGTTCCCTTTTCTTCATGCACTCCATTACCATGAGCAGGATCTGCTGCGATTGGCTTTTGCTATAATTGAATGTCTTCTGAATAGTCACTAAAAGTTGGTCTCGGACGTCATCATTAACCAGGCTGTGGGAGAGAGTTTAAAAATGATATTTTAGCTTTTTACCAGAGGAATCTTAAGAGTATAGTAAAGGGTGAATCATCTAAAACCTCACCCTCCATCCTCAGAGAACTTGTGTGCGAAGGAAATGATGTCAGAAGCTCGGCCGCTGCCGTCGCACACCACCACAGGGATGGGAGGCTCGTCTCTCAGACTCTCCAGGGCAATGGAGATAACATTTGGGCCTCCCTCCACGATCAGACACACCAGAGGGACCCCCTGACCCAAACCTGGAACACACAAGAAAAAATAATCAGTCCTTCCATCTATCTAAGTGTTATAATAACAGAAGTTTGAGAATGACATGATGAAGCAGAGTATCTTCGATGTGATGTGTGGACAGACAAACCAGAGGGAAGAGGGAGTGAAGTCAGTGGTGACAGCTGAGCATCCCTTTGCTGTCCCTGCCTTATCCGAGCTCCAGGCATAGGATGACAAAGGGAAGCCCACAGGTCACAGAGGAGCTCTCCATCCACTTGTCCAACAAGATATCTGGCTCACACTCACACACCATGGAGGATGGAGGATGTTTTTTTTACGACATCGGCAGAGCGATGTGTGACTTACGAGTGTTGATCTTCTGCAAGGAGATGTGCTTCTCCAGCAGTCGACGGAGTTTGACCTCAGAGCCGTACTTCCCGCAGGTTGCATTGTCGGTGAGGATGAAGTGGGAATGGCTGTTGTTGAGCACTGCCAGCTTGCTCAGTGGGTTTGCCATCGTCTGATAGGGTCTGGTTACCTGGACAAAGGAGAAGAAATAGTAGTGAATGATTCAATATTATGATGGAAAGGGCTCTTTTAAAGAAATGAAGCTGTAGATGCTCTTACATCTTTTCCAATGAGGTCCTCTTTGTTTTCCAAGATCCCCCATGGAGCAATTCCTATTGCACACACTTTTCCTCGTGACTTGGAGGAATGGTCCTTTAAGGCATCTCCAACATGACGGATCACCCCTAAATGGTAATGAAAGGAATAGAGCAATATGAATAATAACTCCTTCAGATATCTAGTGGGGCCGCATTATCGGACATGCTGAGGTTGCTGCATGCAAAATCCACACAGACTGTCATTTGTGATGAATTTTCCAACTAAAGCTCTAATTATAGAGCTTAAACCTGTGACAATGGGTTGGTCAAATCTCCCCCCAGGAAAGTGCAGAACTGCTATTATGTAATAACAATTTCAAGCAAAGGTAATCTTCTAATGTCACAAGCTGATATTTGTTAAGTGAACATTAAAAGCGTTATCCTGAACTGTTGGCATACCCGTGTTGACTCCGCCCGTGAAGATCCAAGCTCCAGTGGTGACAGCCGCTTTGATCAGACCTTTGCCAAACACTTGCTTGAGTTTGGGTTGGAGGTCAAAGTTCTGCAGACCTCCGTGCACAGAGATGAGCAAGGTGGGCAGCTCCAGTTGCCAGTCCTTCACCATCAAATGCAGGAGGTTGTCAGGTTTGGTGTCATAGGAAACCCGAATATACTAGGAAATAAAAAAGGGGAAAGTAGAGTATTGTGATCACTGAGTTCTACATTTTTGTATTGTAGGTCATCATGTCCTCTCACTTCTCTGTAAACACAGAGATCATTTTCAGTGTTTGAGACTTACCATGGCCTTGTTGATGAATCCTCCTCCCTGGAACTCGATGATGCCAAAGGAGTCCGTTGGGTACGTCCTGGTGTGTTTGATCACGGACCATTTGTCCTTTGGGGTGTCGATCTGCACCAGCTGGTGTGCTTCCTCTAGTGAGTTGGCACCAGGAGGGATGGCCACGTGCTGCGTTGTCAGCTGACCACAGGCACATCTAGACAGATCACAGAGTGTATGAACTACAACTTGAAGTGAATGAAAGGCGGCACCTTTTCCTCGAAACACACATCTCCCGGATTAATTTGTGACTGTGCCCATTACTGGAAAATGTCTGCCTCGATGAACAAAAGGGTTGCACCGCCTCATTGCTCTCAGCAGTGTAGGAGCTTTGGAGACCAGGATAGTAACCAGGTCCTACAATATTTAAAAACCTGCTTTAATCCTGATAAAAGTCTGATAACCTTTAGTCACGGATTTAGTGAGTGAATGAACTAATAGGAAGAATTGATTTGTAATTAATTAGTGAATATAGAGCTGAATGCCACAGTTAAACACAATTTATATATTTTTTGTATAATTATTACTGTCATGAGTTACACATTACATTAACAAAGGCCCAACTGAGAAGAAAAAATGACACATAGGCCAGTGTGTTCTCTGGTTAAACCCTTTTCTCTGTCATCTCATTTTACTCTTGCTTTTTATTCATTCTCATACTTCATGCATTAAAAAAAAAAAAAAAACTTTCTAAAAAAAAAAACACATGCACATTGTAGAAAGCTTGAACAGTAAAAAGAAAAAAGAAAAAAAAGAAAGCAACACTATCTGTAAAACCTGGCTTGGAGTAATTATCTGCATGATATCCCTCATGTTAAACATTAATGGCACAACTGCTATTGCAATCTGAGGCCATATATTTACCACGAGTAATAAGCAATCATTTAAAGGTAAACTTGAAGACCATTATTACCTGGTTGGGTCCTTGCTTGGAAATATGTGAATACATTCTCTTTTAACAAATGTCCTCTCAATCCACGCTCTCTGTGCCTGTAAAGACAAAAAAGGAGAGACAAAAAACAAAAGTGTTAGCTTCACGAGTCACAGGGAAATCATCCTTCCGATATCTGAATCTAAGTTTCACGATCAAAATCCTCTTAGCAGTAATCCTTTCTGAAAGATCAGGGCTGTTTGCATCCTAGAAAGAAAACATAAGCGACAGAGGAGGAGAAAATATGATTAAAATTATTTCGGCTGAGTCTAGAAATAGAGTGAATACAGTTTTTATTGCAAATTGAGTGACATGAACCGGCAAAAAACATTGTGTATCACACAATAAAGTCAAGCCTGGTGTGTTATTCCTGAGTTTATTATACCAGAAATGATGCTGACTGACAACTATGTGGAAATGTCTGCTTTTATAGTCTCTTCAAGTTTGATAAGCAGCCAGCGAAAAGCATCACACAATAGTACTCTGCCCACTCACTTTGTCAAATCCGGCTCTGATTGCTGTCTGATCTTATTCCAGTGCCGAGCAAAGATAACCTGAGTTCAAAGCCGAGTTTCTCTGAGGCCCTTTGTTGACAGTGGAAGCCCAATTATAACTGAATCACTGGAAGCAGAGCTTTCCAAGAAAACATCGGGAATTCAAGTGAAAAACAGAACTGAAAAATCTTGAGGAGCTTTAAAACATACGAAAAGGAAAGATTTGGACTCCACCTATAACCCTGCAGTCATATGAGTATAAATTAAAGAGATGAGCTCTATTGAAGTCTTGTGACCATCACAAGTGCCCCTAACACAGTACAGTTACTGTTCTCTCTGTTTGTCTGCTCAAATGGCCTCAGCCAGCAGGGCGGCTGCATCGGAAAACCACAAACTATTCCAGATTATCCTTTATGTTCTGCTATAAGAGAAAAAAGCAAACCTCTGGATTCCTTTTCTATATGTTTGGTCTGTATTCTGTATTCACAAAATAATTAGTAATAATGACAACAGGTATCATTTGGTATGACATTTTTATGAATGCAAGCAGTTTCAGATGTTTTATGAATACTGACTATTATTTATTACTATTTTTGACTACTAATAATTACTACTTTGTTTTGCTTGATTGTTTTGTGAAAATATGTTTAGTTGCAACATTAATACTGTAGACATTGTAAATACACATAAATGCACATGTAAAATATTAACTTTACAAATATTGTATTTAACTATAATGACTGATTTTCCCCTCAGATTCAAGAATCATTTTGTCTGAATCCAAAACATCATCAGATACTGGTTGAGTAGATAAAATCACTTTCTTTGCTAAAATTGTAGATACAACTACTTTTACTGAAGCTGCACTTTTCCTTTTTTTTTGCATTTGCGTTTTTTCACTTTCCTATTTAAGCTATGGTTTTGTTTTTTGTTTTGCTAAAATATTAGTATCCTGTTGTATTTTGCCGTCCGGTCTTCTTGTCTGTCTTGCCTTGGCAGTCTCGGTGCTATCATGCATCATTAAGCACCCAGAACCCATGCAGTGCTGCCTGCTCACATTTACCACATCTGAATTCACTTTCCAGGGTCTACAATTCAAACCACATCCATTGCCGTTAGGTCACATCTCTCTAGATTCTGTCAGAAAAAAGTGATGAAATAAAAGTTTAAAAAGAGTTGCAGTTGCAGAATTCACTTACACACAATCCTCTGATGGTGCTGCGGAGTCCTAGCTCTAGTGCTGCTGGAGATTAAGGCTTGAGAGTGGAGAGGAAATCTACAGTCTGCTGCTCCTCTGTCAGAGCTTTCCTCCTGCTGCTGCACTCCCAGTCAAGTGGTCTCATTGAATCCCACAGGACATGAAACTTCTTCACTTTATGAGGGCCAGTTAATATGATGAGCATGTGAGCAGGGTCTTTGTTCGCCCAAGTCTCATGACTCCAGTTCAAGGTAATCCTTTTGGGAGTCCCATGACCCCTTCTCCATGCCCACAGGGTATTTTCATCCTTCGCTTGAACAAGGCACAATAAATCTACTTTGATAACTGGCCCCTAATCTCCCAATTTGTTGAAACTCCTTTCTTTGTGTTCACTTCACAGTGTGGAAGATCTTAGCCAGTGTGAGAAGACGGAGCACAGTGGCCAAGCTAAAAGCACTGCAGTCTCGTTTCAGAGGCTCCCCAACTTTTCATTTGAAAAATTTTCACCCCCTCCAACTACTTTGATTTCAACCTAATTTGCATAATTGAGAGAATTGGATGCAGGCATTCTTTTGGAAGGCGCCTTGTTAAGACATGACTGGTCTCCAGTTGGGGGCAAGGTCAGTCAATGCTAATTGCAGTTAATCTCTATTTCCACCAACCATGTTTTTGTGGAGGAAAAGAAAAACTCAGCAGACCAGCTATTCAGAACTCCTATAATCTTGGTTTTTAATGTTGGTAAAGTGGATTTGCATTGCAGAAAATCACTGATTTTGCATAATAAATGGTCGCACGGCAGGCAGCTTTTTAAAAAAAATCACAATTATCCTACTGGCTGCATTGTATCCAAGTGTTGAAAAGCATATTAGTGGGCTTCTGTTTTGTCAGACAAATTTAAAGTTTGAAGCCAATCCTGTTTATTCAAACTTATGAAGCGCTTGCTGAAGGTGCATGCTTAAGTAATTAGAGGAAGGCTTTAGGTGAGCTGCGATGGAGTTAACACGCACTACTTAAAACCCTCCTCATGTGAATGATTTGATAAGTGCTCCTTTTATGGTTGAAGCGAGCAGTTTGAGCCCTACTGTAACTCTCACTGAAAAAGACAAGGGAGGCTGGTGGTGGATGACACAGAAAGACAGACAGAGGAAAAAGCCTAACATCCCCCCCGAACTCCCCACTTTTCGTCCTGCTTCGGTAAAAAACACACGTGGGCCACTGTTAATTATAGCCGAACAAAACAAAGCGCATTTCCAGAAGGGTTCGGTCGGTGTGACGCAGTTATTTCAGCTTACTTAAACTCATTAACCACAGCAATTAAAACCAAAATCCAGTCAGCAACCAGCTGGCTCGTTAAGAGCTGCCTTTGAGCACTTAACAACAAAAAACCTTGAAGAATTAGATACTGCAGGATCAGATTGTGTCACGCCAAGCAAATTAACAAGACTTAAGACAAGCCTCGGAACAATAAACAACATTCATTCCAACACGCAGAATTTTCTGATCGCTGGAAACAAAAGACAGTTGTGTGAGGCGGAAATTATAATTACTGGGTGGTGGGAGAGGAAAAACAGAAATAAGTGTTTTTCATCAGATGTATCAAAGCAATTATGTTTTTCTCTCAAATTGGACTATATTTTAGATTCTAGCACAATAAATTGCTCTAGTTGTGTATATACATAATCTATATCTAATTCTCCTGAAGAATTCCATCAGTTGTGTTAGTCAAGACACATTCAGGTCACAGACACAGCAGCCATACATTCATTCCTTTTCGCACTAGAATCACATGGTCCTGGTCTCCTGACCCACAGCTTAGCAACAACTAGATCACAGCTAATTTGTTCCAGTGAAGCTACAATTACACAGATTATTCAGCCCCAACAGTCATACAAGAATGTATAATAAAGGTTAACATTTGACCCGGTCGACTTCAGTGCATCTTGAACACATTATTGTTTAGAGTCGAAAAGGGCTATATTTATTCTGAATATTGTCGTAACAATGGAATTGGCACAACAAAAGCCTCATCAGCAAAAGTGAAACGGATCAGAAAAGATTTGGGGGTCCTGCGAGGAATGTGATGTCACCAAAGTTGAAGATAAAAGCAACTAATTGCTCGGCTTTGGTATTGAATGGCGACGTGGTTTAGAGCTTGATGCACTGTGACAGGAAGGAAACTGTCTAAAAAGATATTCCAGACTCATGGTCAATCCGCATGGAGCGAATATAAAGCTGCCTTTGACGCATCTTCTCTTGAGGGGAAATGATATTTAGACCAAGCGACACACTCGAGTTGCAGACTCTGGATAGGCAAATTTGCATCAACTGTGAAACCAAGTGTTTTCAGTCGGGCCTGTTTGTAAAAGCCCTCATTGTCCTCCTGAAGTTTGAAAATCCAGTTAGCCATCACGAGTCCAACATGTCACTGATTATCCCCAGGAGTTGAGGGAGTCATAAGACATGTTTTAAAGCTGCTGTTTTTCCTGTTTTCCCCCCAAAGGAAAGTCTGACTGAAAAAGAGACCAAATACAACTTTTACATAAAATGAAGGAATCAGAATAGCGATAACAGCAGCTTAGAAACTAGCAACAGGTGTGTTAAATCTTTTTGCAGTGAAAGTTAGGCATTTGTCAGCAAGTTATATGTGATTTCCCTTCTAAAGTAATACTCTTACAAATTTAGAAGGTATGACAGCAGATTACCCATCATCTTTAAGGGTTTGAGGGTGGTTATACATATTTTGTTGACTTTTGAAGTGAAAAAAATAAGTAAAAACAGCCCCTATAGCAAAAAAAAAAATAATTCATTAAAATGAGCCTTTCAAATGTTAGGGAAGTTCTGCTTATGTTTCTTGAATAAGTTTAGGGTGCATTTTAAGGTTGTGGTGGAGTTCACTGACTGCTTGATCATATTTGCATCCAGAATTTGCTGATAATTAGTGGAATTCATTCTTTCCTCCATTCATACAGTGCTTACAAGTTAGGAATGTGTCCTTTTCTATCAAATACTATTTTTCCCCCCAATATGCCGGTGATTGTGGCCAAAGAGCTCAATTTCGATTGTATCTCTCCATAGTGATACTTGTTGCTTTACCTATTTCATACACTAACTTTTATGATGAGATGGCAGGTAAGGTTTTCTTTCTTCTCCTTTCTGAGACCTTGATCAGCATCTGTCCTGCACTGTCAGTCAGCTAAAACCTTTCTGCAGGTCCTTTAGAATCATATTGAGTTTTGCTTTGCCTTTCTGCCCAGCAGATGAGCAGTCTTAGCTGAAAGTTTTTCTTGTCGTGACGTCCACGGTTACAAATGTCATCTATAAATCACATTTTGGCCAGTGAAGATTGTAAACCAGGTGTGTTTTGTGTGCACAGTGTGTTAAAAGGCTCATTTTTAGTGCCTACTCACTTCAAAACTCACTTTTCCCCAAGTATTGCAAATAACTTTTCACCAACATGTAAGAATTAAACATTCAAGGCATTTTCCATTTGCTTCGACCACATCTTTTATTATATCCATTTGGCTGGATTCATAATTTAGGTGCAACATTCCAGGCTTGTAATGAAGTAATGAGAAACCCATGAAACTTTACCACAGAATGCTGCAACACTGGAAGATCTAAACTTTCATTTTTTCACAAGCTTTCTCCACACAAAGGCGTCTGCTGTAGCCGTTGCTCAGCCTTATTCTCGATTACACGGACTTTAGCCTTAAAGCTTTTTTAAGGATTTCTTGGCCCTCACCTGACCTGAGCCTGACGCTTACATCATGTGGTCATATGAGCCGGAAAACCCACAGAGAAACTCGTAGGATCTGTTCACTACATTCGTACTGGTTTCGATGGCTTTGCAGTTTTAATAAGTTAATTTGGTTTGAGCACAAAATGTATCCAAAATTATTCAGGCTAGTGAGGCTTTCAGGCCATTTCCTTCATAACTCTGTGTCAGTGAATGATGAGTTTTCAGTAAAAGAGACATAGATGGAGATTCATTTCATTTTTCACAACAGAATAATATATTATATGTTAGTTAAGGCTTCCAACAAGCAAGAGTGACCATGATTTTTTAATTTTGAGATGTTTACACTATTTTTAAATTACTATAAAACAAATTACTATGGATAAAAATATATAAATCCCTCTCTATACCATGAATGTGATGTGTACGCCTATCATTTGAATAAAGAAGATAAACCCATGATTATAGACTGTCACAGTAAATGTGCCTGATCCGTAAAAAAAATGGACAATGTTATTTCTCAGCCGTCTGGTCTGTGCAGCCAATGAGTTTATATTTAGCAACGTATCGGATCTCATTAAAAGTGCAGCACTATTCACTTGAGAGCCACAGCAATGCTGATTGCTTTACAGCGTAAAACCTCATGTAAAAAGGCTGCAGATTATACAAGAAATATTAATCTCAGCAATCAATGCTGTGATGTATATAAACCTGTCAGTCTAGATCGTTTTAATCGCCTCACATATACTCTTGGAATTTACATCAGGAGCGACTGATTCAGCCACAGAGTGAACAGTTTTCTCAGCTCTTAATTAATGCAACTTTCTATACAGTAGCAACAAAGCATTAAACTGAATTTTATGTTTCTTCTTTATTAGTTTATAGAAACTAGATGCATTTAAAATCGTTTAGGTTCACTAAGCTAGGTTTATTTTAAACTATTTAGATAAGACAGGGTTTTTTGTGGTTTGTCCTCCTCAGAATGTCACCACTGTTCTGTGCTTAAAAGCCTCCACAAATGCAGTGCCAGCTGAGTGAGTTCGTTGTACGTGAGCTCTAATTCCAGAACACGTCGCTCATCGGACTAGTAGAGTAGAAAAGTGCATGTATATAAAAAAACGACATCTTTCTTGCTTTCAAGGACATGCTAACAGGAGTGTGTTAATCACATGAAAGCAGACTTTAGAAAGATAAAAGTCTTTAATCTGTCATGGCCATGGTCGTCCACATTGGGCCATTATGAAGGATTAAAGTGCCGTACTGGAGCGAGTGGCTGCTCAGCTTTAAACACCACTTAATGGTAACTTTAAAGGGCTGGGAGAGCAGACCATGTGCTTACCACTATATGACCAGCAGTCATGAATGGTGCGCGTCTTTATGCCCAACGGAAAGGCTCTGAAATGATTGGTTAACAGGGGCTCGGGCCAGTAATGGTGCCATGTGACATTCTGTGCAACACGAGTAAAGTGAATAATAATACAGTTTCTGGACACAAGAAGTTCGTAAAAATGCAACTAAGATAAACTGCAATTATTCATTTCATTAACTTGAGAATAACACCAAATTTAATCTCATAATAAATGTGATTATAATTCAAGTAAAACACAAAAAATATACTTTTCCAGATAAATTAATACACTCCAAGATGGAGCCAACACTGAAAAGTTGTACAGAATCACCTGTTGAATGTAACATTGCTGCCTCCAGGCTTCATCTTACCTTCTGCGAGCCAGATGTGGAGCGTTTGAGGGAGGACCGTTTAAAGGTGCCACTCGGGCCCTTGGGGTCCATGTTGATGACTTAAGTCAAGAGACGGATCCTCAGAGAGCAGCGACAGGTCAGAGTTCAGCAGCAACAGATAGAAACGCTGGACAGCCACGACAGAACCAAGGCATGACAGCTAACTCTAGATTCACACTTTAAAAGTTATTCTGCTTCACTATCAGTACAGGTTTCGGCGCTTCGCTCTCCTCTCTGCAGCTTACTCCCGACTGACAAGACAGAGATCCCTGCCAGGGATATAAATCACTCGATGACACACTTGACACATAGACCCTTTTCCTCTGCCGGGCATCCCATAATCAGGCTTAATGCAGCCAGCTCTTCCGAAGCCTCAGAGTCTAATGGATAGAGATTTAATAAATGGTTATTGAAGGTAAATCTACTTTGGCACACCACAACCCCAAAAAAGGCTTAGAGGGACCATGCAAGCTGTGAGGCTAAAGTTAGCCGGCAGAAAGCCAAAGGTTGTAGATGAGGCTCAGAGAGTCTGACAGGAGGGTCCCATCAGGGAGCAGACAGATAGGTATGCACAGACAGAGATGCAGAGCCAAAAAAACTGAATTAACACACAGCGAACAATACTTTGATTCTGCTGGAGGCCTGTTTTGTTACATTAACACCACAGAAATATGTTAAACTGCACATCTTCTTCTTACTCTACCTGCTGTCAGACTTATTCAGAAATAACGAGGAATAAAATGTCCAGTTTGGCTTCTACATTTTGGGTGCTGAACATAATATAAGCAGAAGTTACTGTGTGTTGCATTTAATGTCTTATTTCCTGATGGCAGCGATTTACATGTAGTTTTCTTTCCTACATGAAGTAGTTGTGCAACACAGATGCAGAACAGCTTATCTCTAAGTGTCTAAGAGTTTGACCTGTTATATAAAACAAACTAAATTAATGGAAAACTAAACTATTACTTGCTGATTAAAACTACAAACACCATGTTGCATTTGGTCAACCCTGACATTAGAGGAAATGTTTTGCTATTCATTAACAGAGCTTGAAATATGAAAGCCTGAAACCATGACTAGTACATCAAACTGCATCACTTTGATAATACATTTATCACTTCCAGATAATGTGCTGCTGTTGTATCTACTAAATGATTTGCTGGAAAGACATTGTGCCGTTTCAATACCTGAGTTTCTACCTTCTAAAAAATCTATCTTGCATTCACGACAGAAGGTTGCACACAGCAGCAAAATGTAGATGTTTCTGTATCTGATCTGAAAATCTAATTAAAAAGCAACCATCTGAGCTCCAGCTGGATTCAGATCAGTTTAGATGGATAAATTAGAAATCCAGCAACTCCCTCTGCTGGATACTGAATGAAATGTTTTAAGGATGAAAACAAGCAATGCGTTTGAATTTGAGTGCCAAGCTCCTCTTGTCTATGATATTTTAACATCGAAAATCACCAAAAAAACATGTAGAAGCAGGAGATGACAGCCTTCTCGACTGAATACCTACCTTACAATGAAATCAGATGATGAGATAACAAACAAAATCCTTCCATATTGAGCTGGAAGCTCACAAAAACACATCATAGTACATGAAACTAGAACCATGCAAAACCACGTACATCGATCAGCCACAACATTCTGACCACTGACAGGTGAAGTGAATAACACTGATCATATTGGTACTATGTGTTCTGCTGGAAAACCTTGGATTTTGGCATCGGTGTTGATGAGACTTAGACACCCAAATAAACATTGTCCCAGAACAAGCACACTCCCTCATGCAAATGGCAATCTCAAATGTCACTGGCCTACCCCCGCAGGAAAATGCACCCCACCACATGGCAAAAACATCAACAATCAGGAACATCTTGAGGAACATGACAATGGCCCAAGATGTTGATTTGACCTCCAAACTTCCTAGACCCCATTCTGATCAAGCATCAACAGGATGCAGTGGAACAAGTTTGATTGACAGAGGCCCCACTGCACAAGCCAGAGTACCCAAAGGATCCACTGCCAACGTCCTGGTGCCAGACCCCATAGGACACCCTGAGAGGTCCTCTTGTCCACGCCCAATGGTTCAGAGCATTTTTGACGACACTAAAAGGGACCAACACAATATCAGGCAGGTGGTCATAATGTTATGCCTGATCGGTGTATATTACAATGCACACCTATCCACCAGAACATTACCAACTCCCTAATATTATGTTATGTAGGACAGCCTTGGGCCATCAAAACAGCTCTAGACCTCTGGGTGTGTCCTGTGGTGTCTGGTACCAGGGTGTTGGCTCTTGGTCGTGTTCCTCAATCCATCCCTGAGCAGTTTTTGGGGTGTAGTATGGTGCATTGTCCTGCTGGAAGATTCCACTGCTTTCAGGAAGTGCCACTCTGCAGCAATGTCTAGTTGGGTGATAGACGTCCACATCAATCCCAGGTCTCCCAGCAGAACATTGCATTGTGACAAGATAATTAGTTACCTTCATCTATATATGGTTTTAATGTTGTGGCTGATCAGTGTAATATTAACCAATGGAATATGGGGTTATTACATGAGTGAGTTGCAGTTTGTTTTGCAACTTATTACGACTAGAATTGTCTTTTAATAATGAATATATTACAATGCAGGTGTATGTTAACAAACCGTCCATGATCAGGCCTTAAACGGTCGATGTGGAAAAAGTGTTGGATGTGCTGATTGAGACTTTAATTCAATTTAAATGTTTGGCTTTTATTAATTATTAAGAAATTATCTAAATGTCAGTTTTTTTCCCTGGCATGCTCGCACAGCAGCACAACAAATCTCTCCGGACCCTATTTAATTGCGGGGTATTTATGTTTGCACTTTGGATGAAAAAATACTGAATTAATTAAAGCTAATTGTTTTTTTATGGCTCGTTTGTCTTGAACTCAAATCAGCGTCGTCTCCTCGCCATCCATCACGGCAAAAAAAGAAGGGGGTGTTTGGCTTGGACGTCTGATTTATCACCGATGACTGTTGGCAACCAGGAAATGTACCGAGGCCCCTGTTGGTCCAAGTAGACTGTGTTGGCCAAGGCTAGCCTCATCTTTATTCACTAACATGTTGAGAAAATTCTTTATGAAAACTGCATGAAACATGAAACCTGTTGCTGTGAATTTGTTGTGTGTGGACATATAAACTGGATATGCTGATTTCGATTGGAGCATGCAACAAATTCAAGTCACACTTTGGATTGACATTGCACACAGACTTTTACAGGAGTGGATCTGCACAAAAAAAACAACCCAAATGAATAAATGGAGTGCCGACGATGCATTCAAATACAGTGATATGCACAATGATAGTGTGCACACGTGTCTGTGTCTTTGTTTCCTCCTTTTACAAGACATTTTAAATGGATCTCTGATGCAAGAATTTAAACATTGCAAAGTATTATGTTCCATGTGGTTAACAATTACAACTCCTTTATATCACAAATATTTCCACAGGGCACTAAAAATGATAAATGGCTACTATAACTAGTGGTCCTTATGCCTATTCAGTGTTATATAACAACAGAATCATACTAAAACTAAAATAAACACTGTTGCTCATTTTGCAGAAACTAATTTCCTGTCTGGATGAGTTATCAAGTGTCTCGTGGAAACTACATGTGTTCTGCTTTGTTTGGGCGGAACTGCAGTGTTTATAATGTTCTACAGTGATGATACTTTTCTTATATTATTCTGTGGGGTAGTGTGGCTTTGTACAGCATGTTTTTGCACATCATGTTATACTTTTGTTTGTTTGCATTCTCAAGATAAGATAAACTTTTATTAATCCCAAAGAAAATTCATTTTCCAGATATTGCTCAGAAAAAAAAACCCCAAAATAGCATAACATTAGAAGTGCAGTGCCTCGTAGAAAAGCAATAAGAT
>OMNN01100953.1:0-11988 GCA_900302755.1 Chromis chromis
TATCATTACTCTGATAACAGGCAGTAAAATAAGAAAAAAAGAGCAGGCGAACATTTTGAGGCTCAGGTCTTAAAGGGTTTAACAGTAAGAGGCTCCACCTGGTGCTTTGATAACACTATTAAGATAAAACTGCATCCCTGATAATGCTTTTTATTAGTCATGCACTGGTATTGCTGTTTACATAAGCCACTGGGGCATAAAAACAATGCCCAAATTGATCCGAATGTAATTTAACGTATATGTGCTAGTAATGTTCAATGAAAGCACAACACCAACGCTGCAAATTCTAAACGTAATTATTATTATTTTTTAGTTGTTGAAAGATTATGACCCCCCTATTTCTCAAAGTGGTTTAGTCCACATGCCGTTTCCAATGGGCGGGGCTACCAGCAGCTCCGTGTGTCAGCGAGCAGCCATGAAAAACTCCACTAATGTGTAAAAGACAGTCAGTCATTTATCACACCGCTTGTTCAACAAGCTCATTTCTCCTGCTTTGTCTGAAATCAGCCTCTTTTTATCCCTGTTGCAACTTCTTAGACTGCAGAACTGGCTGCATTTCTTCTTCCTACATGACGGTAAACCGACGTCTTTGGGTTTTGAAGTGAAAATGAGACTTTAAAGACGTCTGTTTGGACTCCTGGATGTTGTGTTTGGACTTTTCTTTGCCATTTTAAAGCCCAAATTGATGAAAATGTTTTAGATTTTAGTCTAATGTTTGCACTTTCTATGAAATAATGAAATTATGACAACAAAATGACAAATAAAATATTCTCAAAATAGTCCTACATGGCCCAAAATCTGCCCAGAAAGAAAAAAAATGTCCAAAATGTCTCCAAAACTGTCCCAAATAAGTCAGGTTTGTCCAAAATGACCCAAATTTTGTGTTTAAAATGACTAAAAAGTTGTATGGAATTACATAATCTTGTGCAAAATGACTAAAACATGTCAAAATATTCTCAACATTATCTTACAAGGCCCAAAACCTGCCCAGAAAGAAAAAAAACGTCCAAAATGACTCCAAAACTATCCAAAATACATTGAAATGTGTCCTATATGACAAAAAAGTTGTATGAAATTACAAGATCTTTCTAAGGTTCTATGAAATAATGAAGTTATGACAACAAAAATGACAAATCATGTCTAAATATTGTCAAAATAATCTTATATGGCCCAATATTTGTCCAGAAATGTGTCCAAAATGACTGCAAAAAATGTTAAAAACAACTAAAACTAAAACAATGCCCAAATTGATCCGAATGTAATTTTACGTATATGTGCTAGTAATGTTCAATGAAAGCACAACACCAACGCTGCAAATTCTTCAAATTCAAATCTTTTAAGGCCACAGCTGTCGCCATCGTTGTGACACAACATTGTACTGAATATTAAATGACTCGGATCGGATCAGAGGCAACAAAACTACATAGGGAACTCCATAACTGCAGCTTCTCAGACTGCAGAACTTTCTCTCTTTTGGGTCTTTTGGGGTTTTGAAGTAAAGGTCAAACAGAATTAGACTTTAAAGACGCCTGTTTGACTCGTCGATCTAAAATGGCAAGAAATGTGTCCAAAATGACAAAAACTTACTGAATGTTGAAAAATGTTCTTTAAAATGACCAAATTCTGTGCAACATGAATCAAATTAGTCCAAAAAGCCCAAAATCCATCTCAAAATACAAAAGCACGTCCAAAATAAGTAAAACATTCCCTGAAACTACAAAAAAATTATCCATAAATTCTCAAAAATAGTTCAAAATGAATCAAAATTGATCCAAAACAGGGGAAAAAAACGTATTTAAAATGATCAAAACTCATCAAAAATGACTCCAAAAAACCTCCAAAAACGAGCCACATTAATGATAAATACAGCCATCGTTGTGACACAACATTGTACTGAATATTAAATGATTCGGATCGGATCAGAGGCAACAAAACTACATAGGGAACTCCATAACTGCAGCTTCTCAGACTGCAGAACT
Source organism: Chromis chromis (assembly GCA_900302755.1). NCBI lineage: Eukaryota > Metazoa > Chordata > Actinopteri > Pomacentridae > Chromis > Chromis chromis. Next base: position 1,980 of record OMNN01100953.1, read on the forward strand.
TTCTCTCTTTGGGGTCTTTTGGGGTTTTGAAGTAAAGGTCAAACAGAATTAGACTCTAAAGACGCCTGTTTGGACTCTAGGATGTCGTGTTCTGACTTTGCAGCAGCCTTAAAACCCAGACGATGGACTGAACATGAAGCCGTTGTGGTATAACTTTAGCTTTTCCTTCCAACACTGACCTGAGCGCTGTGTGTGATGGCGTCGGCCTGCTGGGCGTTCAGGTCGCTCAGGACGTCCGTCGGTTCCCTCTCGCAGGGATCGTGAACTCCTGGACCTCCTGAGAAGCAAAAAAACCACGTCAGAGTTTCGGGAAACAGACACTGGAAGCGTCTTTGCAGAGAAAACAAACCAGAATAATCCGCCGTCTGCAGGCCTTTCATGTCTTATGTAGAAGCTGGTTTTCTGAAAGGTGCAACACAAACAAGCTTCCTCCTCTCGCTGCGTTCCCTCATCAATGATTCAGAGCGTCAGGAAACAACCTGCCGTCAGCTTTAAAGAATCCAATCACAGCATCAGGAGCAGCGATCGAACCGGGAGCTGAAGGTTTCCCAGAAAGTTACAGGTGGAAAAACACATCTGAGAACAAGTTTCTGTTTATTACTTGGTCAGTTTAACATCATAATATGTGTTGCACCTCTAGAAAAAAAGCTTTAATCTAGAGCCTGTAGTTAAGTCCAGCTCATGTTCTTTCAGCCTAAACACTGAGAATCTTCTACAAAAACAGTAAAAGGACTCAGTGTTCTCCATCAACCAGGAGGTATGCAGGCAAAACTAAATCAACCAAAACAACATCATGTACATACAGCAAATGAACTTAACTTAATGCACCGACATAATATTCTGACAAAGAAATACAAAAATAATGATTTCTGTGAGCAACACATAAAAAGTGTGTTGTTATAACAAGAAAGAATTTATATTTCATTTCATTTCACCAAAATATGTCCAAAAAACTAAAATTACTTGAAGAAAACTGTAAAACTGTGCAAATAAACTCAAGATTCAACCAAAATAACTCAAGATTTGTCCAAAATGACAAAAGAAAGTGTCTGAAATGACTCATAATTATCCAGATTGGCTCAAAATTCACCCAAACAGACAAAGTTGTAACTAAAAAGGTTATCCAAAATTACAAAAACTTATTAAAGATAACCAAGATCTTTTCAAAACGACAAAAGCGTGTCCTGAATGACTCCACTGTTGTTCAAAATGACCAAAACATGTCCAAACATTTCTCAAAATCGTCCTAAATGGCCAAAGAATGTGTGCAGAAAGACATAAATGTGCCAAAAATGACTTAAAAACTGTTCATAATTACTAAAAAGTATGTCCAAATTGACAAAAGCATTGTCAAAAATGATTGAAAAGTTGTCAGAAATGACTAAATCTTGTTTTAAAGGACCAAAACATGTCCAAATATTGTCTTAAATTGCCCAAAAATGTGTCGAAAAAGGACACAAAATGAAAATAAATTGCCTGAAATTCCAAACAAAGTGTCCAAATGACTCATAACTGTCTAAAATGGGAAATAAAAATGTGTTAACAAAAAAAAAGGCTAAAACTTGTCTAGCATTAATCAAATTTGTCCAAATTGCAAACTTCATCTGAAAGTACAAAAGCAATGTCCACAATAAGTTAAATATTCTCTGAAACTGCAAAAAAAACATCCCAAAATACAAAAATAGTTTAAAATGACTTGAAAATGTATCCAAAATGACAAAAAACTTATTTAAAATGATCAAAACTTGTCAAAAATGAGCCACATTAATGATAAATACAGCAGACTGACATGTTGTTTGTTCTCTATCTTAGCTTAGCACGTTAGCATGCTATCAGATGCTAATTAGCATTGACGAAGATGTTTTTTGTTAAAGTCTGAACTGAATTCAATAGAAATCCTTCAGACAGCTGATAAAGTTTTGTCTACTAGAACTGCTTAAATCTAGAAAACTGGTTTCCATTAAAGGATTTATGTAAATAACAGATCAAACTTCCAGCCTGATTCACTCTTCTGTGTTTTTAACTGTCATTTCTTTTCATTCACGTTGCTTTGACGGCTCACAGATTAATTTCATCTTCTAGCAGATTAAAGCAGTTTAGAGTAGAGCCACCGCCTGCTGCAAACAGGAAGCTTGGTTCATATTCAAGTCTTTTTACTTCACTTCTAAAGCTCCTGAGTCCTTGTTCAGGAGGAAACTGTCCACTGGCAGCTTGATGCTCCCATATTAACATTTATGATTCCTCCTGAGCTTCCAGATCCTCTCCATGTCGGCCTGGTTTTAAAGATGCACCTCCATAAAAACAGGTGACGTCCTTCAGCAAGAGAGTTCAACCTCCTCCAGAGCTGCTCCAGTCCTCAGACTGACCTCCAGTACAGGTTAGAACTTCATCTTCCTTGCTGAGGACGATTCAAATCCCCAAACATCTGCACAAATCTGACGTGAACATTCTATTTTTAAGAATATTTAGACATGCTTCAGTCATTTTGGACACATTTTAAGTTATTTTGGACAGTTTTAGAGTCGTTTAAAACATATTTGCAGTCATTTTGGACACATTTTTGTCGTTCTGAACAGATTCTGGGTTATGTAGGACTATTTTTATGAATGTTTACACATGTTTGGGTCAAGATTTTATCACTTTATACAACTTTTGTGGCAATTATTTGTCCATTTAAACACATTTTAGACATTTTGGCCACATTTTTGTCTTGCTGGACAGATTTTGGGCCATATAGGACTATTTTTTAAGAATATTTATATGGTCATTTTGAACAAGAATTGTCATTTCATTCAGACGTCTGAGTCATTTTGGACAGTTTTAGAGTTATTTTAAATATTTTTGCAGACATTTTGGACACATTTCTGTCTTTCTGAACAGGTTTTGGGCCATGTAGGACTATTTTTAAGAATATTTACACACGTTTGGGTCAAGATTTTATCACTTTATACAACTTTTGGGGCAACTTTTTGTCCATTTAAACACATTTTGAAGGATTTTTTAGTCATTTTGGACACACTTATGTCTTTTTTCAACAGATGTTGGGCCATTAGGACATGTTTGTGTCAAGTTTTTATCAATTTATGTATGTTTTTGTATGTTTTGACACATTCTGAGCGAAGTTCCCAGTCATTTTGAGTCCTTTTGGACACATTTTTGTCGTTCTGAACAGATCTGGGGCCATGTAGGACTATTTTTAAGAAAGTTTACACATTTTGGTGAAGATTTTATGACTTCATACAACTTTTGGGGCAATTTTTTTGTCCATTTAAACACATTTTGAATAATTTTGGACAGTTTGAGAGTCATTTTAGATGCACTTTTGTCTTTTTTCGACAGATGTTGGGCCGTTAGGACATGTTTGGGTCACGTTTTTGTCATTTTAGGCATGTTTCTGTATGTTTTGACACATTTTGGACACATTTCTGCCTTTCTGCACGGATTTTGTGCCATGTAGGACTATTTTTGGTGAGTTTGGGAGTGCTTTTGAAGAATCTTTGAGACATTTTGGGACATTTTTGTCTTTTCCAACAGATTGTGGACCATGTAGGACTGTTTTTAAGAATATTTACACGTTTGGGTCAAGATTTTATCATTTCATTCAATTGTTGATTCATTTGGGGCAATTATATGTCCATTTAGACTAATTTTGGACAGTTTTGCAGTCATTTTGGACACATTTTTGTCTTTCTGCACAGATTTTGGGCCATGTAGGACTATTTTTGGTGAGTTTGGGAGTGCTTTTGAAGAATCTTTGAGACATTTTGGACACATTTTTGTGTTTTCCAACAGATTTTGGGCCATTCAGGACGAACCTGTAGACACACTGGACGAGATAAAAATGCAAAGTGTAAACCCGAACAACAACAACAACAACAGTGTGAGCGCTGACCTGGTAGGAGGATCCCTGAAGCGATGCACTCCATGACTCGGCGCAGAGCCTCTCCTGGACCCAGCGGCCGGTTACAGGTAGCGATGGCCTTTTCACAGATCAGCTCCAGAGGCTGCAGACATGAAGAGGACGCTCAGGACAAACTGAACCACAAGCTGCTGTAAAGGACACAAACTAGTGGAGCTTGTGCAGGTTGTCACCTACCCATCCCTGGAGAGGCTGCCACACAGGGAGCCGGTTGCACGCGTCTCTGAGGATCCGCAGGACGACGACGCAGGACTTGAGGTCCGTGACTCGGGCCTGAAGGGGAGACGGACACGACTCAGCATGACGAGCATTTCAACGAGACACACAAACTATCTGACACTTGTACACTGAGAGACGTTTCCACGACCCCTGAAACCTCAACATGCTGCTGAAGTTGATCTTTAACTTGACAATAGTTCAGATTCAGAGGAGCACAGCTGTGGAATAAATACCATCTTATTAACACAACCCTTCTTTCTTACAAGCTTCAGTTTAGCATCTTGCTAAACTCCCAACACACTTTATCATTTCTTATAACTCTTGAGTCATTTTTGGGCTATTTTTTAGTCCATTTAGACAAAGTTTGAATTTTTTTGGACAGTTCTAGAGTAATTTTGAACATTTTTGCAGATATTTTGGTCTTTCTGCACACATTTTGGGCCATGTAGGACTATTCTTAAGGATATTTCAACATGTTTTGGTAATTTTAAACAAGACTTTGTCATTTCATACAACTTTTGAGTAATTTTTGACTAATTTGGGACACTTTTAGAGTCATTTTAAACATTGTTGTAGACATTTTAGACACATTCAATGTAGCATCTTGTGTCCTCATTTATCCTCGGGTGGTTTAGTTCTGCAGCCTTTCGGTCGACTGGTTGGTCGATTTGCTCTCGTTCAACCAAATTCTCATTGGTCGGACAATCTCAGGTGTTTCTTTCATAAGGAGAAAAGCTGTACATCAAATTAAACCATTACTTTTGGTGGACTACCTGCGAACACCACCTTTGAACTGGCCCAACCTAATGGAGAATGCTAGTTGTAATTTATCTAACTGAACGTTTACTTGACTCCAAACTAACTGCTGTCAAAGAAGTCGTCAGTTTGGCTGCATTTTGTGCCAAAAAGTCGATTATAGACTCTGTAAACAGAAGTTTGTGTATCACAGCTCAACAACCAACATCTAGATCATTTAAAAACAGCAACTAACTTGTCTGTTTTTCAAAAAATCATATGCCTCGCAATCTCTTCTTATAATTCCAGTATAAAATAACCAAGTTAAATGATTTAATTTGCTGCAAACACTGGGTTTTCTCAAAGTGGTTTAGTCCACATGCCGTTTTCAATGGGCGGGGCTACCGGAAGCTCCGTGTGTCAGCGAGCAAGCGATGAGAAACTACACTAATGTTTTTGTTTTTTTAAATCAGCACGCCGGTAAGCTAATAGCCTAGCTTATGATCGCTAACAGGCTCAAACCAGTATGTAGAATATAACTACTATTATTACTTTTAATAACATTCAACATGCTGAGGGCTCAACCCTGCAAGGCAAGTTCCAAAGGAGCAGGAGAGAAAGTAGTTTTTTCATGCCCCCCCCAGGAATTACTCTCTGAAATTTTTTTATTATGATATTATTATTGATGCTTGAATGTCTAAACATGAGCTATAATTCATTTAAATCTACTTTATCAATTGTCTTGTTTAGATGTTTAATAGAATAGAGATGTTTTTAAGAGAATTAATCTGTCTAAAGGGCTTTTAAGAGTTAAGTAATTAAAGAGGGATAATCATAAACATAAAATGTCTTTGTGTTGTTAAATTATCAAACCATTAAGCCACCATAAGTAGCACTCCACTGCTGTCAAGGTGAAGCAGTTTTAATGCCTTTATTATTGTTTGTGAGCCGAATCTTGTTTTCTGTGTGAATTATTTATCTGCAACACAACTAATCCATAAACTAATCCATAAACTAATCCATTAAAGCAGCAAAAAGAAATGTTGTGCTTGATTTCAAAGAGCCGCATGACCTGAAACATCCAGTAATAAACATTAACTGCTACCGTTATGAACACGTGTGCTGATGTGTAACGGCAGCGTCCCTATGAAGCCATTCTGCTGATGCAAACACAATCCCCCTCCAAGGACGGACCCACACACACCGTAAGGTCACATCTGAACACACACATGTGCAGCCACCCACAAACACTCGACCTCACACACACTCAACTGCTTTTTTTTACACTCGCAGGATTTTCTCTGATGCATTTCGCTGTTATGAAACCTCTTTGAAGTCTCTAATCTACACAAAGCTACGCTCTCCGGGGCCTTTTCAAAGGAAAACACACCGATATGAATGGCAATTAGTGTACACATGTGTATGTGCGCGTTAGCCGGCTTTTCATTCCCACCTTTTCTGTTCATCTGAAAGACTCTCCGTGGGCGTTGGGTAATACGCTGCAGGGATTCAACCTTCACTGGGTTTAACTAAACTTTAGAAAATCCGGTTTTGCGTCATTTTAAGTCGGCTCGGTGCGTAAAAACTGACACAGAAAGACTTTATTTAGACAACCTTGGATGACGAGAACACAGCGGTGGCAGAGTCGTAGTTTACTGAATGCAAACAGGAACAAGCTGCTTGTTGGTTTGTGTAAAATACAGCAGCGTATCATCCGTCACATCGTTCTGTTCATCTCTTTGGTGCAAAGCAGAATCCCTCAACAACTACTGACTAGATCTGCTTCAAACTTTCTCTTGGATTATTACTTTTTTGACAGCTGGCCTCCTCTATTGCCAACATCAGTAGGGCTGTTCTGAATACTAGTTGCCGTCCTTCAAATATTCGGGTCCAATTAATGACGACTATTCGAATATTCGGCTCGAGCCGTAGCGATGCGCCGGAGGGGGCGGAGACATAGCGTGAGCGTAAGTGTAGCGTAGCGGGAGCGTAAGTGTAGTGTAGCGTAGTGGGAGCGTAAGAGTAGCGGGAACATAGCGTAGCGGGAGCCTAAGTGTAGAGTAGCGGGAGCGTAGCGTAGCGAGAGCATAAGTGTAGCGGGAACGTAGCATAGTGGGAGCGTAGCATAGCGGGAGCGGGAGTGTAGCGTAGCGGGAGCGGGAGTGTAGCATAGCGGGAGCGGGAGTGTAGCGTAGCGGGAGCGTAGCGTAGCGGGAGTGTAACATAGCGGGAGCGGGAGTGTAGCGTAGCGGGAGCGTAGCGTAGCGGGAGTGTAGCATAGCGGGAGCGGGAGTGTAGCGTAGCGTAGCGGGAGCGTAGCGTAGCGAGAGCATAAGTGTAGCGGGAACGTAGCGTAGTGGGAGCGTAGCGTAGCGGGAGTGTAAGTGTCGCGGGAGCGTAGCATAGCGGGAGCGTAGCATAGCGGGAGCGTAGCATAGCGAGAGCGTAAGTGTAGCATAGTGGGAGCGTAAGTGTAGCGGGAGCGTAGCATAGCGAGAGCGTAGCGTAGCGAGAGCATAAGTGTAGCGGGAACGTAGCGTAGCGGGAGCGTAAGTGTAGCGTAGCATAGAAAGAACGTAGCATAGCAGGAACGTAGCATAGCAGCCATCGGTGACGCACGCACGACTATTCGAATATCAAAATTACTATTCGAATACCACCACAACGAACAAATATTTGGGTATTCGATTATTCTGGACCAGCCCAAAACATCAGTGCATCATTTCCACTTAAACTAAGACCTAAAGATACGTCTGTGAATGTTCTCATTCATCCACAGTCATTCTGGGCAACTCAATCGAAGGCGACTGGACTCAGTGACATGTCTGTGAAGATGTTTCTCATCCGAGTGGCTTCATCAGTTTGTACGTGTCAAGACTAGACTGGGCTGCATTATGCAGAGAAAACCTGCCACAACTAAACGGGTTCCATCAAGAGGAAACTGTTAAAGATATTGGCTTCATTTATAGTTATTACAAGTTTATCTGCCTGAAAACTCCTTCTGACTAGTTCAAATATCAAAATGACTATTCAAATACCACCACAACCAACGGATATTCAGATATTCGAATATTCTGGACCTGCCCTGCTAGAAACATGGGTCATCGCTATTTTATTCCAGATCAGATCATTACTGCTGATACTAGACCTGAATTGTCCACTTTATGTTGACCAACACAAACATGATCTACATTAACCACAAGAAGCCAAAGTGGCCTCAATACTCGGTGCTCCAGATGCGTTTGGAGGTTTAATAAACAGCCTCAATCTTATTATTTACCAATTTTAAATTCATTTAACTGTTTGACTGCGCGGGTCATGAACACCAGAACATTTAGTAGGAACAAACACGATGCCCCGTTTACCTTCAGAGAGCTGCTGAATCTGTGGACGTCTTCACACAAGAGCAGCGTTTAGTATAATCTCTGTTTATTCTGAGGACAGAAGCTGAATCAACTTGTATTTACTGCAGAGCCACACGAGCTAACATGTGGCGCGTCTTTGAAATGCTAACAGAAGGAAGCTGAAGGGAGGCTTTGCTCTGAAACCCAAACATTACGTCTGGTTTTCATCATTACTGCTTTTTCATTTTCACTCCCGCCATTATCAGCAAAGCCTAATTCGATGTCTCTTTATGGGATGTCCACGAGCTCGGTGGTCATTCATCACCGCCCACGCCGAACAGAAAGGGAAAGAAATACATTAAACGAAGAGAGGCTCCATCTTTGTGGCTTTTGGGGGGAAAAAAATGAACAGGGAGTAAAAATAAGTGTCTTGTTCGATGTATTATTCATAGAAATTAGCGAGCTTGGAGTTTTCAAAGGCACAAATTGTTGTTAACGACTCCAAATTACCTCGGGGATTTGAAATTAGCACCGTCTGAGGCTCATTTTCCTTCTCCGACGTTTCTAATGGATTCATTTCAGAAGGGCCGGTAACAATGCAGGAGCCATTACGGACAAATGGCTGGGTAATTTCTATCCTCGACAAAATAGCTGCAAACCTCTTTAGCTCTTCAGCGTCGAGTCAACAGAAACAAAGGGGAGGCCGACGGACGGAGGATTTAAAAAGGGGAAAATGAAAAGATGGTGGAGAAGATGTAAACATGCAATGATCATTAATGAGTCTGTCATTCTGCTCCATTAAAATACAGTATTATGACATATTCTAATGCACACAAAGCATACAGCCGTGATAGATGATGATTAATGGTGAATTTTTAATCAACCAACAAGTTTCTTCTGGCTGGAAATGAAATAAATGATAAGAAACAGTTAGAAATGATCTTTTTGTGTGTTTTTTTTTACTAAAAATACCACGTCCACAATGACTCCTACATCTTTCTCAGTATTTAATTTCAAAGCCTTTATTAGGGTTCGAGCACCAACGGTACAAAAACCCTCTTGTTCCTGCTCTGTTTCTTTTTCTTTCTTTTTCTTACGCCACTTTGAACCCCAATCTGCCCCCTTAAACGTGCTCAAAAACTCTGCACAAAAATCAGGCCTGGTGAAAAATGTAATATTTTGGGGGAATTCCACATGTCAATGGCTAAATAGCTCAATAGCGCCCCCTAGAAAATTGCACTTTAGTGGAGTTAATAGAAATAGTTTCACCTAGAGCTATGAAATTCGGTACACATATGTATCACGACAAGACGAACAAAATTGCCTAATCAACCCTTTACCCAAAATGCAACAGGAAGTCGGCCATTTTGAATTTACGGTCAGAAATTTGCACTTTTCCAGAGCGAACTCGTCCTAGGGGATAACTCCTACAGGTCTCACATTTGGTCCACGTATACTACAGGTGGTGGTGACAAAAATGTATTAAAATCTTCCGCAAAGGAATCCCGGTTCGCCCGTGGCGCCCCGCGGCGTTTTGCCGATTGGCCATTTTGGCTCAATTGTGCCCCCTAGAGGCTTTAAAAATTTGGCCCCCGAACTACATTTCACCTAGAGCTATGAAATTCGGTACACATATATATCACGACAAGACGCACAAAAAAGCCTCAAGAACCCATACCCACAATGCAACAGGAAGTCCGCCATTTTGAATTTACTGTCATTTCACCATGAAACAAACAGGAAGTGCTGTGTAACTGGCCTGTACATGCTCCAAATGGCCTGAAACTTCACA
>OMNN01100955.1:22678-42337 GCA_900302755.1 Chromis chromis
ATTTGTTCACCTAATGAATAAGAGAGCCTGGTATGGGGGTAAAAAACTGTACTTGCCTATACCTCCACTAATGTCTGCAGATAAATTCAGATGCACTTTTTCGTCAGTGTGATGAAACTGTGAAACAATTATAACAGATTTTCCCCTGAATAAGAGCTGTGTTCTGAATATTTTGAAATGTGTGTGAAAAGAATTTAGTTAATGACTAAATGTTTTCTATTGAGAATTCTCATCAAATTAAGCCTCGAACTAAAAACTAAAAAACTTTGAAAATGTTCTTCAAAAATGTGTTAATAGATTTAGTACTTTTGGTAAATTTATGCGGAAAATATTCAGTAAAAACTGACTCTTTGTCCTTTTTTCTGCATTATTATTAGTCAATGGCAAGAAAAGGGTAGTGGAATGGTCAGCATGTATATATAAATTTGACTTAAAAATGACCAGATCTTCAGTTAATGGACAAGGACACAGTATTAAGCAATGACAAAAATCATTGCACACCCACATTGAATTCATTGTCAAATCATTCACATTGTAGTTTGGAACAATGATGGGAGCCCCCGGGCTAGTGGCATAAACAAAAGCCACCAGGAGTCAGGATTCAACAAACTCCGCAATCTGATTGGATTTCGGCTAATCGATGGGATCAAATCTTAAAATGCTGTTTTAAGAAATTCTGGAATCAGATTGCATCACAGAATCCAGTCTTGGTTATGAACTGGATCAAATCTTTAGTATGTGTTCTTAAAAGCCTTTTAGTATTGAAATAGGAACGTTTGCGCTCCAGAAGATCAAGATTAACCTGATTCCAGAAAAAGGACTGATTCAGGGTGGATTTCAAGAACATAATGTGATAAAACTTTAACAACAAAAAAAAGGTAAAATAATAAAACAATTGCTTCATGTATTATCTATAAATGTATTTCTATTTCGCACTTGATTTAATACAGTGATAGCGTAGACATTATTTTTCCCCCATAATATTATCTGCCAGACAGCTGCCAATATCAAACAAAGATGTTGATGCTTATAAGTGAGTTGCTCAACAAGAAACCACAAGAGTGGAAGAACAGACTCATCTGGCAGAGGAACAAATCAGTCTTACCCAACTACAGCAAACCAAAGTTAATAAGTTAAAAGCAGAGCATCAAAAAGCTGGTGTCTTTACAAATGAAGAAGAACTCTGAATGCTCTTTACTTTGTTATTGGAGATTTTAGCCTTTTTATGATTTAAAACACAAAAATATTTACCTAGTCTGACTCACCGGATGTAGGATGCAGGTAGAAGCCACTGCTCATTTCAGTTGGTGTTGTCCTTTCTTCTGCTATCTGTGTGTTACCGTTTTCTTCATGATGGGAAACAACAGAACAACCTACGAACAGCAACCTACCACACTACAAACTTTCAAGTTCTGCTGAAGATTTCACCCTCTGTCACCCTCCATGCAACTGTTCCACCCATCACAAAACAGCGACTGGAATAGTTTTGGTGGAATATTTGTAACATTGAAGCTGCATCCTTCACTTAGCCCCACCTATGGGGTTGGACAGTTGGTTTACATTAAGCTGGAGAGGATTTGGCTGGTGTAGTAGTTTTCATGTCACTGAAAAGTTCATTCGGGTCCATAGACCCGAAAGTCAGCTAGTCCACATGGACCCGTCTGCATGCCGCCCAAAATTTTTCTCCACACAGTTTCTACACTAGAAAGGTGGGATTGCACATTTTCAGCAGTTGTGTGCATGTGCAGAATACATAGACATGGCCTAATCCACATGTATGCAACAAAGTTTTCCAAACAGACTCCCATTGATTAAAACAGTAGCACAACAACATCTACCTATCTGTGTACATGTCCACATCAGAGTGTAATCAAGGTTTTAGGAAGTTGCACCAAAGAGTGTAAGTATTCATCAGTCTACGGTAAATGAACATGATTTTATACCGTGGTGCCAGAAGTTTGGCATGGAGAACCTTGACATTTCACAACACTGCTAAGAAATGTTTTTTGGGCTGATGAAACTAACATTGAATTTTTTGGGAAGGAAATGCAACACTAAGTTTGGTGTAAAAAGGCCACTGCATGATTCCAAGCAGGAGCTGCTTTGCTACCTCTGAGCCTTTATAGCTTACCTTACCGTCATCAAGAGGAAAATGAATTGTTTTTGTTTAATCAAGGTGTCTTGCAGGGTTGGGAATCCATCAGCCGAAGGTTTCTAGAACTTCTGGACCATCAGCGTCAAAGTGAATCTATCACTGAATGACTTAAAACAAAGATAATTTTCCTATTTATAGCCCAGACCATAAAGCCCATAGACATCCAGTGGACCTTCCAAGGCACTGACATGAGATATCCTAAAAGTAAGGCTGAGCTGGAGCAGCTCTGTGTGGTGAATTTGCTCAAATTCGGTCCTGAACTTTGTGCAGCTCCCAGAATTGGTTGTCTTGTTTGAGGTAATTGCTGCCAAAAGAGGTTTGGCAAGTTATCACATCCAAGGGTTCACTCACATTTTCTAACAGCGCTGGGAATGTTTAATTGGTTCGTTCAATAAATACCCAAAGGATTAGAAACATTTGTTCAGCTCAAGTACAATGTGTCATATTTTAGGCTCTGTTAATGCAGAAAACAGGGTAATTCCCAATGGTTAGCATATTATTTCTTGCCACTGCATAATGTAATGTTATAATAAGTGCACAAATGCAAACTCCTCTGCTTACTTTATCTGTTACCCACCATAATATACGGCATGCACTATACTATTTCTGTACCCAACACCCTCTGAGCCTTTTCGGACTAAATTTCCTCGCGGACAATAAGCCGTACTGTGTCATGTTGTGAACAGAAACCTAAGGAACCGACTGCAGAGAGAAAGGCCTCTTGTGTAGCCAGATCAGAGCTTAACTGTCAGGCATCCTGCCAGGACAGCTGCACCTGTTTGGAAGACTTGCAGCCACAGCCATGAGGCGCCTCAGAGGGGCGTCTGATGCATGGATATTGCTGCCTAACCTGAAAGATGAAGCAGGAAGAAGTGCAGATGGGCGCAGAGCAAAGAGGCCACTGCTGTAAGCTAGAGATGGCAACAACAGCCACCTCATGGTCAACAAGAGCAGAAAACAAACCTTGTTCCAGTTCAGGTTCAGTGGCTGGTGAATCTTATAATGCACCACTCACAAAGCATTATACGTTTGGCATTGCCCAGAGGCAGCTCTTCTACAAATGAAAAATATTCCACATTATTTGCTGACCATTTTTTAAAGCAAACAGAAAAGCAACTTTAAGACATTTCTTTCTAGTTTCTGGACAGCTATTGATTTCAATTCATCTTCCAACGGTATAAAAACCCTTTGCTTTTTTTTTTTTTTTTTACTTTTTAAGGCTAGGTATTCCATCAAAGAGGTTTTCTGTGATAGAACTCTGAGATTTGAGAGTTATCTACCAAACAATTTTTACAAATTCACAGCACAATTTTTATTATCCCTTTTTACAAAATGTGTTTTCCTATTGTTTGTCCTTTTGAGTTTGAGATTCTGATGAATGATGAGTGTTTTTCACCAGCTACCTCATGCCATGATTGGAGAAGGGTCCTTGAATGTGCCAAAGGAAGCTTCAAAATTACCTCTGTTCACAACTGTCACATTAATAACACAACTTTGACAAGATCATTGTGACGGATAATGTGATGGATCTCCTGACTCCAGAAAGTTTCAAACTTCTGAGAAGTTGATTTTCATACCACTTTGAATTCAAGATAATCATTAGAATCCTAAATCCCTAAAAATATGAAGACATAGCTTGACATATATTTTAATATCTGGCTGCGACCAGGTGTGAAGTGACTGTCACGAGCAAACCCAGAAATGGGGCCATCCTAGAGCCTTAAGGTACAGTTATTTTAGCCGTCAGTTTAATGGCATTTTCCTTCAATCAGCCTTGGAACAGGATGTGATCTCTTCTGCAAATAAGTAAATAAACTCAATTTGACAGTGATATCGCATTTGTGGTGTGGTAGTGTTCTACTTAACATGGTGATGAAACATGATGTAACACTGACTTCTCCATTTCCAGAAAGAGTGCATTATTGTTTCCGTTGGCTTCAGTTCGACAAAGATGGGCCCTTGTTTTGTTTTTGTCCTTGAAAAGTGAAGGAAGTGCTGCGTTCTTGTAGAATTTGCAGGGAGGTGGTTTGGGTGGATGGTGGGTGTACAAAGAGTGGGCTTTGACACTGGAAATTTGCATTGGGATTTGTATTTTAAGTCCTGTGTGTGGTTAGTTTGAGGAAACAAATACACTTTGGTTAAGGTTTAGCAAAGACCGTTCTATGGGTTTCATAATAAACACCTTGCGATAGCTTCACATCACTGCGGGCCATTTTTAATGAGATGTAAGTGCTGTGTGCTTCAACATAAGCCTAGAAAGTTTCATCACTATTCTTAACATTTCTCCCTTCTTGGTGATAAAAATGTAATCTGACCAGCATTAAATCTCTTTTGGAGCACATTTTCTGCTGCAAATCAGTGGTATATAAATGTAATCTCCAGGAGATGGGGTTATATCTACTGCAATTAGGGGCCCCTTTTTGTCAGGGGCTGCAGGCAGCTGCCTTGCCTCATAGTATAAGTCGACCCCTGACTACAATCTAAACTACTGATAATTTGGAGTCAATGAGCTATACCTGTCAGAAATGATTTCTAGGGTGTACAGTATGTAAAAAAAATAAAAAATAAATAAACAACAAAAAACTAGTTGCCATATAATATTCCAGGTCTGGAGTGAAGAAAGCTAGCTGTGCTTAAAAATCTGTAAATATAATTTATCTTTGAAACTGTTCAGAAGAAGGAATGTGGCTGCACATTTAAATTAGACTAAATCCACACATTTCATTTGTATCTCTGTGTTCCCCTTAAATGGCTAAGATTAGACAAAAACCCCCGGGTAAAGCATGAGTTATTCATGAACAGAGGAACTGCACTTGGCACCTAGTATTCAAATGAAAGGAGCATCAGATAGATGAATACTAAATGGGGAAGTCAACAGCAGCGTCCCAAGAAATTTAGACTCTGAGCTGGAGCTCTTGCATGTGAACTGATGTAATCGTTTACAAATATATAAACAAACATTAATAACAAGAAAACAAACACCCCACAAATATTTTACATCTTTGGTAGATTAATGTGGTTACAGAGCAAATTCAGATTAATCTACAGGTGAACTCTGTAAATAAATTGGAACCTGGCGTCCCCTATGTAAAATTATAATGCTAATTATTTTGCAGATGCAGCTCTGATTTTGCTCCCAAGAGGGAAGAAGAAAATGACTAAGCAAACCGTTTTGATCATTTGATATTACATCCTCAGCAGTAAACCCACAGTAAAAACCACGACTGAATAATAATCACGACAATAAATATAAAGTCTTACTTTATACATTATCACCTTTCGTTAATCTACAATATTCCATTGTGTTTTCTTGGTTCAGCAGTTAAACATCATAATAAAATAATGTTCTGAGGACTCCTGCAGGTGAATTTTCTACTGATTATTCCTTCGGTCTACAGCTGTTTTTCCACTTTTTTACTGGGTGTTTGCTTCAGTGCTGAATATAAAAAAGGGGTGAAGTACAGTCCATGTCCTCATGCAACTCCACAGTCAAGTGAGGACTTGGAAGCATCGGATCTACTGCCAGAAAAGTCAAAAACAGCCCTACGAACAAGTAGAAACTACATGTCTGTCTAACCAAGGCACTGTTCTTGATTCTTGATACTTTCTACACTCCTAATATGATATTTTGTAAGTTAAATAAATGAAAACAAAGTATGTATTTTTTACATCCTGCAATTTGATCTAGGAATTTTGGCATTTGGTAAAGGTACTGAGATGCTTATAATGTGTAATATAATAACAATAACATCTGGCCTTTTCCACAGGGGGTCACACCACTGTGCTGTAGGTCAAACATTAAAAATATTTCCGTAACATGTATAAAAAGCCATAACAAAACAATGATTATACAACAAAACTAAAAAAAAACAGAGCATTAAGGAACTAAAATCACTTGTATTAGTTGACACACATTAATATTAGTGTACTGTACATACTACAAATCTTTGAATTTTAGTTTGATAGAAGGTCCCATATTGTGCCCGTTTTTCAGCAAATTCATCGATCTCACATATTCCCACAGTGCATATTTCAGTTTTTCAAATTTAAATCTGTTCTCCACCTACTCTACAAGGGCAATAGTGCACATGCTCTGCAGTAGTGTTCATGCACATAATATATGGATGCCAACCTACCGTGCATGTGTGAAACAGAGTTCTCAGAGCAGACTTTAAGTGAACTAGAAAGTAGTGTAATAACATCTACTGTGCTCCTAAATGTTGTCCACAACTGTAAGTGTGCACATCCACAGGGGGGTATAATCAAGGCTTGAGGAGGTTAAATGTTTTGTAAAGCTGCTGAGTTGGACAATAATAAGTTAAAATAAACCAACATTGTAGTAGCTGGGATGCAAACTGGTCTGCCAATGTGGAAGTCATGCACATTTCATGCAAAAATTCATCCTTAACCTTTAAACAGTGTCCTCCCAATTCTGACTTTGCTGCATGCATAGGATAGTCATTATTTGCACAATTACAAGAGGTTACAAGAAGTCGCTTGTCAGGAAACATGGGTCATTCAGTTCATGTTAAGCAGGTATTTTATTTTAACAAGAGTCCAATGTTGTTTTTCAGGTGAGGACAGTCTCAAAATGGTAAATAGGCACACGTCCACAAAACTGTAATGATTCCTTGGAGGTTAATCCACCAGGAACATTGGACAGAGTTCTGGCAGGTTTTTGTCACAGTGTTGTTAGTTTGTCTAGGGACTCTGTAATGACTGCGATAATAAGTCTGAAAATGGCAATCTCCTAATATTGGCACTTGTTCACCAGACAGAAGAAACTTGTCCCGCTGACTGCAGCCAAGCCTCATTTTGCATTTCTTTAATCAAAGCAGTTTAGTTTGGCAGACAGATGTTTCTGGATTGTTGCTGTTGTGATGATGAGTGGGTGCCCTGTATGGTGCTTGTTTCCATGGTGTTGTATTCTGTTGTAACTTAAACTCAGCTGGACCAATTTACACCAGTGTTGAGAACGCCTGCCCACGCAGTGAGGAATATTTTGAATGAAGTGTTTGAGTTGGTGGGTTTACAGTAAAAAATCCAATAGCCGTATTTATGATCAATGAGTATTTCTCTCCCAAAATTACAGCACGGCGGTTATTGCTTCAATACTATTGCTTTGAGCAAGGCAATAACAAAGAAACTCCTTAATGTGCAGGTGACAATAACACTCCATTTGTCAATATGTCTGTGTTACACGGACCACTGGTACCCAGAAGGGTTGATATATAGATCAAATTATCAAGGAGGAGATTAAATAAATCTGTTCCTCTGCTTTTATGGGCATCTCTTTTTGTCAGCAAGATGATAAAGCTCAGTAATCCTTTGTCAAACAAAGAATTAGAGCTGGGTTTACTCCAAGGGAGAGGAGTGACCTGCATAGATTGGGAAAAAAAATAAAACAAAACCAGGGGCATCTATTGATTTTTACCTCACTCTGTCAAGGTCATTGAAATGACTGTGTAATTGAAGTTCTTAAATGGGTCCGCTGAAATACTGTGGGACAGATGAGAAGGTCCATAGAGACCGGCCTGAGGAGATAACCCCCACTGTTGTTCATGGATGCACTGTCCAGGGAGGAGCCAAAAAAAGCAATATGGAGGGAGATTAAACATTTAAATACATTAATATGATGTGACAAAACGCTGATTCAACCTCCCACACAAGGAACTGCAGGAATTCATTAATTTTCTCTGCTTGTTTAGTCCCTCGCAAGGTCACTATAAATCTTCAGTTCAGACAAGCAAAAAGAATCTCCTTGTGGTGGCTCAGTGGAAAATCATATTTAATGATAAGTTTTGGCATCTTCTTGTTACATCTAAATTACTGAGTCATTCATACATTTCCATATGACTGATGGTATTAAAGTCAGCTTGAAATTACCACACAAAAAAAAGACAAAGTACCTCAAAAAATACCCTTCTTCAGTCTTTTGCTAAATAAATATGTGCATTCATTTTTATCTTTGTTTAGCACCTTTAAAACTATCTGAACGCCATGAAGAAGCTTATTTTTTCAGTGTAACAAAGTATAAAGCTGCCAGAAACCTAAAATACTACAAACATAAGCACCCATAAAAATCTGCAGCCATGATCACTCAAAATAGTTCTAAAGAACAGCTCCAATATTGTTTTTCTTTTTATGCAGAGAAACACACAAAAAAGTTACATTTAAAGCGATAATAATAAAAAATAACGATAAAGAATGAAAATAAAAGAAACATCCGTTGAATGGAGCAGTTCATTTTGTAAATACACTGTGTCGTTTGGCGTCAACTTGCCTCTGCTTTAATATTAGTCATCATATCTCCTTAAACCTGCCTGCACTTAAATAGGACCCATTTGCCTGTCGTTATATGGTAGCATGACTCTGATCATCTGTTTAATTGTGGTTTAATTACTATTATATGCATTTTCTTTCAGCATTCGACTGCCAGAGATGATCTCTTCATTCAATCCGGGTGCAATATGTCTCACATCTGTTCTATGTTAAATTTATAACCTCCCTTTCCTCCTCCCTTTCCTCATCTATTCTCCCCACATCTAACTTGTCTTTTTATCTCTATTCTTTGCACAGGCATTGTGTCCTCTGGCAGTCTAAGTAGCTCATTGTTGTGGGGAGAATGCTCCCTCATGGGAGCCATAGCCAGTCAAGAGTGGATTGCCTCAGTGAGATGCATTTTTACTTTGTCTGTCAGTTGTGATGAGGGATAAGAAACATTGTGTTCTTATGAGACTCACTGAATCAAATATGGGAATTGTGAAATGCCTCATAAAAACATTTCTTTACATGCCATTGTTAAGGGAAGAGTTATGGAAAGATGAAGTTATATCAAGTCCCAAGGTGATGTAAGACCTTAGTGAATGTGCACCTGAGTAATCTGTGTACCCTGTTGTTTATCATCGTCACCGTGCACTAAATGTGAAATATTGCTGTCCCTGTAACATGTGTATTGGTCTTTGTTACGCTCTTTGTTGATGTCGATGTGTGTGGCCCCAATGTCACAAAGAAAAATTAGTGTTCTTTAATCGACCTCGGCAGAGAGCGGCAATCCGTCTCTGACCTTGATGTTAAGAGTTTCATACAAGTGCATAATGGTAAATGGACTAAATTTATACAGTTTAGTGCTTACATACATAATCAAACAGCCATGGAGGCAGAGCTGCCATACAATGCACTAAACTTCCACCTCAGTGCTTTTGGGATGGATGTGAAAGCTCAGAAAGATTCTCATGTTGATAGCTTACAATGCAAAAGAGTTATTTGATTTCAGATTTGGTTTTCTAATTAACTGATATTTCAAAAATGAAGCCTGTTATTTTTTTTTAACTTCAAGGTGATGTCTCTCAGCAATCTAAAGTTAGCCTTGAAACCAGGCAAATCTGAGAGCTCATGTTTCATTCGCTCTGGCAGAATACATCTGGCCTTTCCATGCAGCCTCGCTCATGCTGGGCCAATCCCAACTGTTTATCTAACATTGGGTGAGTTTGATATCTATAGAGGGGCACCACTGAGGGACTTTTGTAAACATCCAAGATGGCTGGCACTGATGTGGAACAGTCTTTTGAGTCTGCTACGATGTCAGTATTAAAATAACATTTATTTTCCTTAAGAATAAATATCTGTATTATTTTTCTGTCACTTTGCAGTACGTCACATGTTTCGTTGCTTTGATTGATTGTAGGTCTATTCAGTTGCATCCAGAGGTATTTTGACCTTTGCCCATCGATAACGCCCCTTGGAAATTGAAAATAAACTGAGGTTCAAACTAATTCACATCTGCACATTTGTATGGAAATGCCAGG
The DNA here is from genome assembly GCA_900302755.1 of Chromis chromis. Taxonomy (NCBI): domain Eukaryota; kingdom Metazoa; phylum Chordata; class Actinopteri; family Pomacentridae; genus Chromis; species Chromis chromis. The sequence continues at coordinate 32,642 of OMNN01100955.1, forward strand.
CTAGTCTAATCGCCAGGAGAAGGTAATATTTATCTACCTATTGACCCTTCAGTGTGTACTCTGGGTCTTTAGCAGCCCAGGACTATATCACATCCTGATTCATTCATTTGTTTCAGGTAGTTAAGCACTCAGCTTTTCCTCAGACTGTCTTTATCAGCATTCAGTGTCAAATGCCAAAATGTCTTTAGAGATGCTAACGACCAGACTGTAATTTTTTTTCATGGCACGTTGGATGGAAGTAAGAGCAAGTGTTTTTTTTCAGTGTTTGACCATATGATGGTGCTATTATCTCCCTGTTACTATGAATAAATACCACATGCCACAGTAACATGAGGGCGTAGCACCTGAGTGTCAGATTTTAGTGCAGAGCAGCATTTTCTTTGATATTGGAGCTTTTTAATGACAACAGCTCTGTTAAAAGATTATATACCCAAAGATTCTAATGAAAAGAAATGAGTTTTGTCCCATTTGTGAATGTGATCATTTATAAGCAGAACCGAAACATAAGAATGATGAAGCTAGCTCAGACATCACACAAGCGTCAGCATACATTCAATCAGCAACCCCAGGAGGAAAACAAAACATAAAAATTTGTCAACATTGACAAAAATGTATTTTATGTGTTTGTGTTATTTTTAATGATACATTTTGAAAAGGTTACAAGCAATCCAATTTTGAAGTTGCTAACAATGTAGGAGTGTTTTCATAAATTCTGTTATGTATTGAATGTAAAAATAAAAAGTATGTCATTTGGGATGCTGACCAAGGATGAAATCCAATACTCATACTACTATACATACAGTAGGCCAGAAAAAGGAAAAAGATTTAGTATGTCCCAGTGCATATTATTATCAAATGTAGTATGCCAAAAATCCCTGGATGTCCTATTAATTCCAGCTGGGTTTTGCAGTATGTAAGCCAGCTTGCTTTTCTGGCAATTTTGACCTGGAAAAGCTTGAACTACCAAGAGACCACAGACAGATGAAAGCTAATTTCGTGCAAAAATCAAAGTTCAGGACACAATATTAAGATGAAGTTGTAGAGAGCCGCTGTATGCATACTGATAAAAAAGTATGTACTTTGTAAGGGCAGCTGTAGTACCTAAAGTTAAAAGAAAATGTACCCAATCTTGGATGCGGCCCAGTGGTTTACTTACCACAAGAAAAAATAACTTTGAAGAAGAGGAAGAAACAAAACTTTGGCCATCTCTGAGAGATAAATGGAGAGAGGAGGTGTTGCCCATGCTTCATGCTGTTCGTAGGTGAAGAGAACAAAAGAAGTGGAAACAGCTCGTCAGTTATGTGAGGTAAATGTTCACTGCGTCAGAACCTATGAAAAGAGAGAGAGAAAAAGATCTCCAGTTATGCAAATTAACTCTTTTTCAAAAAAGTCAAAATGAGCATAAGCACTTTTTTTTTGTTGCAAAAATGCATAAGCTTTTTAGAATTTTTCCATTTCCATGAGTTTTTCCTAATGTGATACTTTATAATGCACATAATAATAATAATATATTATTATTATTATTATTATTATTATTATCGAAACATGGCTTAGGGAAAGTTTTTTCTTTTAAACTGGTTGACTATGACCACAGAAAGCAAAGGAAAAGAGAAAAATCCAACAACAACCAAAATACTTTGTACTCTCTTCCTTCCAGGGTTCCCTGTAACCATAAAGTTTAAATGCAAACATTAAAGAAAGCATGTATTGCATCCTCTGTACAGCTTAACAACAGCAAGTAAATTACAAATCAGCATGTACATGCATAACAATAAATGACACAGTTAGAAGCAAGAATAAAAGCATAATTAAACTAAGTTATCCTGTCTTAGAAAATACTGTTTCTTCAGTGCATTTTCAGGAGGTTGGTTTGTTCGGTACGTGCTGAAATGACTAATGAAACTCAGTTTAGAAACAAACGTTGCATGGATTTACTAGAAAATTGCTTACTTGATACAGTTATTGACTTGATGTCCTGCAAATAAAGACAACACAAGTCTCAATATCGTTCCTACAAGTATTAGCTAAGTTTGTGTTGTTAATCTGCTTTCTAACAGTTTCAATACATGCAAGGATGCTGACTAATGACTGTTTACTGTGAAAGAATGTATGTAACAGCAAGATGATACTACAGCAAACATAAATACACATATAACTTTTCAGTGTTTGAAAGGAGCCTTGGAGGACTTCTCGCAGTCAAAGGAACCAGGAAGAAAGGGGTCATCGTGTATCTAATTTTGCTTGCTGCAGAGCTGTGAGAGCCCACTAGCAACCCCGACTTTGTCTGTGATCTCTCCGCAATCCCTCTGCCCTGCAGCAATCCCCTCAGCAGCCAGCAAGGTCTATGTGACCCCTGAGGACTGGCCAGCCAATGAACTCTTCATGAAGGGAAAGACTCTGACACAAAGGGGTTTTAAAGAGGGTTCAGTCAAAGAATAGGAGCAGCTTCGTGTGCTACGAGAAACTAATCACCACACTCATGGGCTTCTAGAGACCGAAGGTGCCAGACTTCACCATGGAGTCGAAAACAATCTTAAGGGAGCAGAAATCAATGCAACACACTCAGCCTAAGATCTCTGTATGACCTGCTTTTGAAGCATTGTTGTGTTCTAAAATACTAAAAGGGCTTATCTCACCATTTTTTAACTTTCATACCACCGTCTTGGGAATATGTGTGAGTACATTACCCCAAAGAACAAAGCAGACGGTTGATTGATGGATCCAAAGTATTTTGTAAAGTATAAAACACCAGATGACGAAGCAAGCACACACTATCAAACTTTCAGTCTCACAAGGCATATTGTGCATTTTTGAAGTGAGCACAAAAGCTCTTTTTTGTGTTGTGAAAAGTCTATTGTTGGGATTTTTCCAAATAGTTTCCATCTGTCCTAAATCCTCAGCATTTCTGAATAAACTTAAATGCAGGTAGTAGAATAGCTCCATCCTTCAGTCAGTTATGCAAAAAATACCACGGTTCAGCTACTTTCAAATTATTCAGGGAAGTCCCACTTAGATTCCTGCGTCTGAGGATCACATCAGGATACATCTTCCACGGAAACTCGATGAATTAGCAATAAACAATAAAGAGCATCACCTCAAGCTCACTAATGATTACCCATGATCCTCTTCTCCTTCCTCCACATATTCCACCAGGGAGAGGGAGAGTGATGTGGGCTGTGCCTGAAGTTTTCTGCTTACCCTTATTGCTTTTGCTACCGAAGACAATATTATTATCTCCAGCTGCAGGCCTCAGAGCACACAACTTGTAAATAATAAACCAAGCTGGACAGAAGCCTGTGAGGCCACTGCTAATCCTGGTATTATTCCACTTTTATTGTTGCTATTTGCTCATTATTTCTCATCTCCTCTGGCTGAAGACAGCCAGTTAAATTATTTTCACCCCATTGTTTTCTTCTGACACAAAGGCCAAATTAGCATTGAGGACAGGCAGCATTTAGAAATGCCTTTATTCCATTTTAGCTCTCCTTTCCTCACTCTTGACCCATTTAGCGCCTACAAGGCATCGCAAACTGTCACTATGGGTGTTAGTAGATGCTGTAAGTTCCGAACATAATTATGAATAATATTTTTTATTATGTTTTCATTTGCAACAACCTCCCATTTAGGGAGAATTGGGAAACTGTAGGTTGTAATTTCCTGATTGTTATCTCCCTGTTGGGTCCCTCAACAGAGTTTGGTGAGAATAAGATCTAAACTCTGCTAAACCAGATTAATTTTACTCAAAATCCAATTCAGGTAGTTATAATTAGCAGTATCAGGGTGTTGCTTCTGCTTTCAGGGAGCTGCTGTATTCTGTATTTGCTCGGAATGGAAACATTTCACCCAGTTTTGAATCAGTAGCATCCTTCTGGGAGGAATGACAAACCCAGTTTTGACTCAGTAACATCCTTGAGGAATGACAAACCCGAGGGCAAAACTAGTTGTTTGCTTCAGTGTGCTCATTGAAGCTATGAGGACACCTTAAGATATTCAGCTAATGAAACGGCTGTGAAGCCTCTCACTATGAAACATTACTGTTTAGAGCGGTACGAATAAATATTCCGATCACATCTCATAAAAAGGCTTTTGCACTGAAAATCTACACTTGTAATTTTTTCCAATGCTGCTCCAGCCAGAAAAAGCATAGTGTACTCATTAAGCTTTTCAGATTCACATATTTTTCACATCAAGTGTGTTGATGGACCTTAGAGGAGAATATTTGAAATATGTTGCATAAAGCCTTTTGTGGCTGCAGTAGGAGCTGTGGAAAATCACATTTTGCCTTCCCTCGAGTCAGGACTGGGGCAGAAAAATACTTGTGGACTGTGGAGTTCGAAAGGAGAAAAGTTACCTGACCTTTGTAGTCTGTTCTTCATCTCTGCTTCTGGCATGAAAGGCTACACTAGCCACTACTACACAACTTTATCCAACCAAATGTTTCTGTGTTACATTGTGGGTAACCTTGGCACAAGGTTTGGACTGTAAAAACTGACAATATCTCTCATTCTGCTGCAACAAGTTGCATTTTTTTCCTTAATTTTCCAAAGTGAATTTACTAATGTTAAAAGGACTACAGTGCTAAACCTCTAGAATAAATGTTTAACAAACTGAATCTTTTCTTCCTCAAAGTGATGATTTTAAACTATTTATATTAGATTGTCAATGTTGTCATCTACATAAAATGTGCAAAACTGAAGAAAAAAAGAGGCAAAACTTGTTGGTCTCAAGAGGTTTAAAGTCCTGATGGGTGAAAAGCTGTGATGACAGCCTTCATTAGTCAGCAGGTCATTCAGTTAAGGAGAAAAAAATAAAGCGCAGAAGAGCTCAGTTTTAATGGTGATGAATAATCCCTCAGGACCATCGGTGACGAGAGGATTTTTTCCGCATTTACAATAAAAAATGAAATTAGAAAGCAGATTATAACTGTAGCTTCATACTTTCTTTTAGCTTCTCCAAACGTACTAATATTTCGTAGTTTCTTAAATCACGTAGCAGGCGCTAATGCAGCTAATGAGAGTACTGGTTTAGGATGACCTCCCTCGGCTACTAATGAACTGGAGCCAAATGTGAGGGAAATGGCGGTAGAGGTCCCCACTGTGTGTGATCACAGCTCCAGTAAAGCAGCAATTTACAGCTCTTAGTGGCCCCTCTGCACTCAGGTATAAGATTCACAATGAACATTGATTTCCCATTGCTAAGTGCCGAGCACATCTAAGGCCTTGGGCTAGTACTAACTGCATGACTGTGAAGCAGCGCCAAGCTCACAAAGAGGCTGTGTATGATCAAAAAACAAAGATGCACTTGGATAATTTGCATGTGTTCATTATGAGCTAAGCAGCCAGTCATCAGGTTGAAATAAAATAGGACAAGATAGATTATTCTATTTGAGAGAACAGGTATTGCTGTTGGCTTTTATTTTTTATAGCCATTAAAAATGCAAAAGGCGCAGTCATGCCAGACTTTGGTGAACAGGGGCCTTCTTGCAACATCTTTTCTTATTCAGTGTTTTCTTCTTTAAAAAGAGACTAAGAACCAAGACATATTGTGTAAAGCTTGATTTTAAGGAATCTGACAATATTATCTGAGATTAATCTGGTCAGCACAGCTTAACCAGAGCCAGAAATTCAATTGAATCCTGTTTAAGAAAAGAGCTTTAGCCACAGATCTTTCACAGCTTGCACAGCATACATGGGTAATTGAAAAGGAGACATCAAGGACCAGCTTCACCCGTCCACCTGACAGCACCAACAGCATCACTGGCTTTGCCATGTTTACGGTTGTATACAGTAGAGTTTTGTGCTCCTATGTGTCAGTGTAATGGAACACAGCTCATAAAAGATTTAAGCCTTGCAACAAAAAAAAAGCCAAAACAAAACTGAGAGTCTACAGCCATGATAGCAACACTCTGAGGCAATCGTGAGCTAAATGTCAACAAACAGTGTGCTAACGTACTAATATGCTGATGCTAAGCACGTTTTTAGCGATGTTTACAGCATGTTCACCATCGTGTTAGCATGCTAAATTTAAATTAACACACTTTGCATTAACCACAAAGCACAGCTGAGCCTGATGGGAGTCACATTAGATTGTAAGCATTTGGTAATAAACCAAAGAATTGCACCATTAAAATGTTGACCTTTGGTGCTAAATGAAAAGTGGAATGACCAGAGCAATTACAATTTATCCTTGGAGGGGCTCGAATGTGTGTCGCAAATGTCGTGGGGATTTTATCCAACAGCTGGGGGCATTTTATTCAAAACTGCAAATGTTAACTTGCACCTGTTGTGGGTGATGAGCAATGGTTTCCAGCACTAATTGGGTGTTTAGTCAGGTCATTGTAGAGCTGGTATTGTGTATGAAGGATGATTCCAACATAAGTGCTCATGTCTGAACTTAACACAGCCATAACTAATGTTGGATTTTGCTACTATTGACTAAAATATACAGTGGGTCATCCCCAACCTAGTGAAATAATGTCTATTGGTGTAATACATCTTAAACTCTGCTTTAACATATGGAAGCAGGATCATAAGGAATCCATTAAATGCATACATAGTGCAGTAAGCACAAATAAAAACACAAAATTTGATCAATATTTGGTGCGAGCGCCCTTTGCCTTTAGAAACCATTTCCCCTAGGTACACTTGCTCACAGTTTTTCAAGGTACTTGGCAGGTGGATTGTTCTGCAGCATCCTGGAGAATTTGGCATCATATTTCTGTCAATTTAGGCTGTCTCAATTGCTTCTTCCCCTTCATGTAATCCCAGACTGGCTCCGTGATGCTCAGATCAGGGCTCTGTGGGGACCGTACCATCTGTTTCAGGGCTTCTTGTTCTTGTTCTTGTTCTTCTTGCCGTTGAAGATAGTTCTGTGACTCTGGCTTTGCAGTTGTTGTGTTGCTGAGGAATAAATTTGGAACTGATCACACACCTCCCTGATGGTATTGCTTGATAGATAATAATCTAAACAACTAGTGTCTAAACCTTTTGCACAATGCTGCGCAACTTGCCACTCGGTTTTTGATATTGTAAACCCTCTTCCAGACTTCCCTACTGACAGTAACATACTGCCATATAACAGTGGCATCGTAAATTCACTGCATGTAATACAGTCATTGTGTCTCGTGTATGAATGGATTTCTGTCAGAGCCGTACCTTTTGGAGAAAGACAGACTTCTGGCAAAGTGACTGCACCTGTCACCTTCTTCAAAGGGTCTTCGTGCATCTTGTCACACCTTTCCCATCCCCCTATTGTGAAAGCAGCCCTGGCTGGCAGCTCTCCATTGATCTGTTCCAGAGCTGTGATAATTGGGCCATTAAGATCTCAAAAAGGCACCCAGCATGTGGCAGAGATAGAGTCTAACGGTTTGCCAAGAGAAAGGACTTCCTACTCCTTGGCATTGCTGTGATGATTTCTTTGCTATGCGGTTAAAATATGTGTCGGAACAGCATGCTGTTTTTACCTTGTGTAAAAGCTGCTAGAATGGATAAGGATTGAATGCACAGCAGTATAGAGCTTGGACACTTGACGGAAGCTAATGAAGCTCTGCTCTCTGAAGAAAATGTACAAATGTAGATAATAAAACAGTGCATGTGCATGGGTGGACGAGTGAGAGGACCTGTTGGGCACCAGACCAGGGACCCAATGTGTCAAGGGGCTCCTGGCTGTGTTTGGGATGACATGAAAAGGCTAAAAAGACACAAAATGTCTAAATTCACAACTACAAAAATACACAACACAATTAAAGAGATGACACAAAAGGGATTTTGTGTCTCTTTCAGTCTTGCTCCTGCGTAGGAGGGATAGCGGGTGCTTTTTACATGTCTGTGCCCAGGAGCTGGTTGTCTCAAAATCCGTCTAGGGGCAGGTGTAAAAACTCACTGCAAAACTGGAAGTTAATGTTACACTGTGCTCAAGAAAACAAGCACATCTGGCTAGCCTTGCATGGATTGCACCACAGACCAATGAGAAAACCTGGAGGTAATTTGGAGGGAGAAATCAATGGCAACTGCCAACACTAGTAAGTCCCTGAGTCGTGATAAGGTTGTTTTCTGCCCCATTAAGTATCTCCACTCTGGTGTCCTCCCCATCACAAGCTCAAATACTCATCACCAAACTGTATTAAGTAGCTGTAGTATAAAATCAAATCCAACTCACTCAAAGGCTAGATGGGAGGGAAAGAAAAACAACACAGCACAGAGTGTAGTACATCTGTGTCAGGGAGGAACTCAGTCAGAGTGTGTGTCTCTGTAAATCAAAAGAAATGATCCAGCATAAGCAGACAGACTGGGCCTTTTTACACAGTGCATATATTGTGATGCTTTATATGTACACATTACAATGTTTTCCAGCCTTATGTTTTGACCTTAGTGAGCTGATCTGTTCTCATATTTTTTGTGCACTTAGTTTGCAGCTTTTATGTTCTACTAAAGCTAAAGTTAAAAAACTTAAATCAACACAGACATCCCCTGTAAAAACTAAAGTATGGATAATAATTTTCCACTTTATGTTTCCTTTTACCAAGTACTTAATGTGTTGGTTCTTTTATAAACTGCATGTTAGTCTGCTGCTTTAAATACCTGAAGAAAAAAAAATAAATTGGTGGCACTGAATCAGTGGATTGTACGAGCTGTGCATTGTTCATTGTTCTGGTGTAGAGTGAGACTTCAAAGCGGACACATAAACAGCACTAATATACACCGATCAGGCATAACATTATGACCACATGCCTAATATTGTTGGCCCCCCTTATGTGATAAAAAAAATGCTCTGAACCATTGGGCATGGACAAGAGGACCTCTCAGGGTGTCCTATGGGGTCTGGCACCAGGACGTCGGCAGTGGATCCTTTGGGTACTCTGGGTTGTGCAGTGGGGCCTCTGTCAATCAAACTTGTTCCACTGCCTCCTGTTGATGCTTGATCAGAATGGGGTCTAGGAAGTTTGGAGGTCAAATCAACATCTTGGACCATTGTCATGTTCCTCAAGATGTTCCTGATTGGTTGATGTTTTTACCATGTGGTGGGGTGCATTTTCCTGCGGGGGTAGGTCAGTGACATTTGGGATTTCCATTTGCATGAGGGAATGTGCTCGTTCTGGGACAATGTTTATTTGGGTGTCTCAGTCTCATCAACACGGATGCCAAAATCCAAGGCTGTCCAGCAGAACACCACATAGTACCAATATGATCAATGTTATTCACTTCACCTGTCAGTGGTCATCATGTTGTGGCTGATCGGTGTATACCTCCTGATTACTAATTCTTTTTCACTGATTTTTAAGTTGGTCACTGATCTGCCTGTGTTCTTTTCCATCTTTATGAAGTCTCTCAATCAGATCTTTTAGTTCCTCTGGCATTTCTTTTCCATATGGAGCCATTAAGTAGACATGCAGATAGACACAGATGGAAACTGAGAAGATTCTGGTGTTCACGGGTCATTTTATATCGATGCTCATGCAATTAGGCTACCTGGAAATAACAGGCGTACGGAATTTTTTATTTCAGTGATTCTGACTTTTGTGTCAGTCATCACAGGTGTATTCACTTTAGTTACCTTGAGTTTCAACGTTGGGGCCTGTATTTGCAATATAGCGGGCTAGAAGTATTTGTTTTGTGTTGTTCATTAGAGGAAATATTTGACTTGTCAACTTAGACATATTGCGGAAGTGGTTCTGTTTTGAGTAATGTGACCTTTAGG
>OMNN01100958.1:0-20986 GCA_900302755.1 Chromis chromis
GTTTGTATGCGTGGGGGGTGGGGGAAGGGTGGGAATGATTTTAATCTGATTTTAATCTGTAAAGCACTTTGTACTACGTTCAAGTATGAAAAGCGCTTTATAAATAAAGATTGATTGATTGAAAACTACTCTAACCTACACAAGGTCAATGTCAGATTGTAATACTGGAGTAATTCAGCTCCACATGTTTAAACTGGAAAGCATTTTCAGTGTGTTACGTGTAAAACCCTTAGAAGTCTGAATCAGTGCTTTCAGACATTTCTGTTAATCTGACAGCCATTTACCATGTGGGCTTCACGTCTGAATGCTTATCGTGCCCTGGTCACGTTTCCATAAAAGTTGCAACGGCAGTCTTACTATGTTGGACCTAATAACATTTCCAAGTAGTTATTCAAGTGAGTAAGGGAAGGCTTTTTTCAACTTCGCCATCAATATTTGTCCAAAAACATCACAGAGAGATGAGTTAGTCTGAGTTTAATAAATTCCTGTAGCATCAGAAAGCAGCATAATCCACAAGTGTCTCAAAAGCAAGAGAGCTGTGTGCATCTGCGCATGTGGAAGAACAGCACCGGTCCCCTTCATAATTAGTTCTAATTATAAAGTATCCCCCACATGGAGACAGGATCAGTTTAGGATCCAATGGCAGGCAACATTCACAAGTGAGCTGTCACACATAGAGTCACAGTTTAGTGTGTTGCTACCAGCTGTTTTTAGGAATCTTTACCCTGACTTTATTAAATACCTGCAGCATCAGGCAGCAGAAGGATTCATATGAGCGTCTCCAAACAGATAACTACACAGAGGAACAGCAGGAGCTTCAATAATTAGTTATATTGTCTAATCTTGTTTGATTGACAGACATCGTGAATATGACAAATGCTCAGCCGTGGTGTTGACTGCTTATGGTGCTGATGATGTGTTTTCTTGCATATAAAAAACACAGTACGGACATACTGACATTAAAGGGGGTCTTTAAATACAGTTGGTTCTGGTGTACTTACTGGTATGAGGATGCTGCTGGGTAACTTGAACAACAATGCTATTACTGAGATCAAATCAGAGAGATGAATTTCAGTCACATGACCTCAGTTCAGATGAGAATGAGTTTTGCATCACAGTATGCATGTGATCATTTCATTTACAGCTCCACCAGCTTGGAAGTCCAAAAGAAAACTAGACAACCCGTGACAACGTTTTCTACGGCTCTGCAAAAGTTCTTAACCTGATGATGTCATCAGGTTTAGGATTAGGGACTATTTGGGAGGTAGGGATGGTTTAAGGAAATGTTTTGAGTTGCAGGATGGGAGGTGTTAGATCAGTGGTTCTTAACCTGGGTTCGATCGAACCCCAGGGGTTCGGTGAGTCAGTCTCAGGGGTTCAGTGGAGGAATTCAGCAGAGCCAGGTTCAACAGCAACTCTTCAGAACAACAATGCTCTCAATGTTTTGGTGTCACCAAATCGTAGCGTACCCTCTTATTGCTAAGATAGCCCTTGAGATTTTCATACCGTTTGTTAAAACGTATCCTTGCGAGCGATCCTTTTCGAGGATGGTAGACATAAAAACGAAAAAAAGGAACAGTCGCGCATTTCCTAACTGGTCTCTGAAAGGCAACAGCAAAAGTCACATTGATTTGCAGTAAATATTCATTATTATGTTTTTGTTTTTGTGTGAAATTCATGTTTTGTTGGTTTAGCTCTTTGAACACAGTGATTTTGAGTTTTTTATATATTTTTTATTTATATATGTATTTTGTTTTTTTGTCTTTTGCACTGAATGGCCTGCACCTTACTTTTCGTTGCACTTGTTGCAATGACAATAAAGCGAATCTGAATCTGAATCTGAATTTTGTGTGCAACTGATGCATGGTTCATTTCGTGCACCAGTAAAACATACCTATGTTTTGAATTTGAAAAAGATCATATTTTATTTTTCCAATTACGAAGGGTTCGGTGAATACGCGTATGAAACTTGCGGGGTTCAGTACCTCCAACAAGATTAAGAACCACTTGTTCTAGATCCAGTGTTTGAACATGGACCTTCAGATGAGTCAGGATTTCTCATCCAGCCTCATGGCAGCACAGTACTGACTGGGTGGAGTAACCTTTTTAAGTTTATGACATTGTATCTCCTTAACTTTGGATCCTCTGAAGTCCCAGATATAAAAAGGGGGGCAGACTTTTCAGGTCATAAAGGAGCTCCAACACAGTTATTGTCTTATAAATGTTTCTCTTTTTTCTCTCAACTCAGGTAAATGTGGGCAAGATGGATTCTCCCATAGAGAAGTGGAATCTGATCATAGGCAACCTGGCACTAAAGCAGGTAATCACACATTGTCTTTATTAGTAGAATGAATGCTGTTTTTAAGCACTTTGACTGATGTGTTTTCCATATTGACACATTTAGTTGTATTTGGTATTGGAATAAAACCACACCAACATGCTGTAACATTATTGTGACACTATGGATGTGATACCGTTTATAATGTTGTGCACGTCACCACTGACAGTGAACCCATGTGAGCGTTCACTCAGACTTTCATTGATCCCTGACTGTGCAAGTCTGAGTCCAAGCTCTGGTAATTATCTACCCACACTGATAAACACACCATGACGCATGCGACATCATCGTGTTATGACGACCTGTCCCTCCGATATGTTTTGCAAGAACATCCGTCAGCACGAAGTGGCAGGGAGAACCTGGACATGATGTTCAGTATTTCACAACTGTGTGGATTTATTGCACTACCTCCCTTCAGAATAACCTTTTAAGGTGACCACTGTTTACTTTAATCCCTGAAAATGCATTGTAAAATCCCCCTGCCTTATGCTCCAGGTTCAGGCCACTGTGGTGGGTTTTCTGGCGGCTGTAGCAGCCGTGGTTCTCGGATGGATCCCGGAGGGAAAGTTTCAGATGAGCCATGCTGTTTTGCTCTGCTCCAGCAGCGTGGCCACGGCCTTCATAGCCTCCCTGCTACAGGGTAAACACACACACACACACTGAGCCCCACAGTTGAAAACAAACTGTTGGTGGGTTACATCTGTCCTCTTCTCAAACTGTCATTTTAACTGATCTCGCATGAATTTTTAACCTTCAAGTGACCAAGTGGGGTAGTTTCTGACCCCGGCTATATATTTACCACCTTTTTTTCACTACACTTAAATGTGTTTCAGTAAATCATGGCTAAATCTGCTGTAGAAGCCTTGAGACAGATACTTAATGCCCAGATTGACAATGAAATCAGCTCAATTGTTGTAGTTCAGTTGGCAGGTGACAATCAGATATGTCAGCTGTCAGACCAGTCTGACACAGAATCTGTCTAGGCGGTCCCTCCCATAGTCACAGGAAAGCCTTGTGTGTTTGTGCAACTTGCAACAAGGCGTGTCCAGACCACAGTCACAAACAAGTGACTAAAGTAACGGTGCAAACAAGCATGAAGCTCACTACTATAACTCAACTGTCATTAATATAGATATAGTAAATATCCCAGAATTATTTTGACAGTTACAATTTTCAAATATTTCAGGAATCTAGATATTTTGAGTGTCACTGCACACAATCTTTCCAATATAACACATCTACAAACAAGTATTACAAAACCTATGTTTATGCCTGTAGTGTGATGACCACTGGTAACGTGCTCCACCCTCTTATTGTCATACTCAGGTATCATCATGGTGGGGGTAATTGTGGGTTCAAAGAAGACGGGCATCAACCCGGACAACGTAGCTACACCCATTGCAGCCAGTTTCGGTGACCTCATTACCTTGGCGATCCTGGCCTGGATAAGCCAGGGCCTCTACAAGTGCCTGGGTAGGTGAATAACTACTACCTTTACAGGGCTGATGACTACATCAGGAGGGACCAACCGTGTCCTTCCCTGGAGAGTCACAGTCTGCAGGTTTTCATTATGTCTGACTGCTCACTGATGAGTTCTTCTCTTTTGCTCCACTCTGAAGCAGTGTTCACTTTCTCACCTAATACTGACTTAGTTTTAGTCTTTTGAAATAAAGTAATTTTATTGTAGTTAGTCGTAGTCAACGAAAAATCCAGATATTTTAGTCAAGTTTTCATCAGTGACACTTTTGAATTTTTATGTCTTCAAACCATTTTCAGGCTACAGCTGTTGCCATTTTTGTGTACGGTTACGATGGTTACAGGTGTCCTTCTGGTCTTTGATGCAGCTAAGGGAAAAGGCTCAGTGATCTACAGTGCCGAAGAGAAATCTTCTATTTTTGCATATTTGTCACACTTAAATGTTTCATCAAATAATTTTAATGCAAGACAAAGATAACCCAAGAAAACATAACATGCAGTTTTTAAATGATTTCATTTATTGAAAAAAATAATAATGCTGTCCAGTCCACATTGCCCTATGTGAAAAAGTAATTGCCACCTTAGCTACCAATCTACCAAATGACCAAATTCATTTGGCAACTGGGTTCAGTTCCACCATCCACACCCATATATGATTACTGCCAGGCTTGTTGAATCTAAACCTCACTAAATAGAACCTGTCTGGCATTGTGAAGTAGCTAAAGGGTCTCAAAAAGCAGCACATGAACAGATGTGAAACAAAGTCATTGACATTTATCAGTCTGGAGGGTTACAAAGCCATTGCTAAGGCTCTGGGACTCCAGAGAGTGAGAGACATTATCCACAAATGGAGAAACATGGAACAGTGGTGAACCTTCCCAGGAGTGGCTGGCCTACCAACATTTCTTGATATCTAATCCAGGAGGTTACAAAAGAACCCAGAGGAACACCTAAAGAACTGCAGACCTCACAGGCCTCAGTTAAGGTCCGTCTACATGATTCCACAATTAGGAAGACTCTGGGAGAAAATGGATCCATGGGAGAGTTGAAGGATCAAACCACTGCTGACCAAAGAGAACATAAAGGTTCGTCTGGCATTTGCAAAAAAATATCTAGATGAGCCCCAAGACTTTTGGAATAACATCCTGTGGACTGATGAGTCAAAGGTGGAACCTTTTGGAAGACATGGGTCCCGTTACATCTGGTGTAAAGCTAATACTGGATTCCACCAGAAGAGCATGATACCAACAGTGAAACCTGGTGGTGGTAGTGTGATGGTTTGGAGCTGCTTTGCTTCCACAGGAACCATCAGTTCATGACTTAAAGCTCAGCACAAATGTGTTATGCAGCATGACAATGACCCAAAGCACACAAGCAAGTCCACCTCTGAGTGGCTCAAAAAGAACTAAATGAAGGATTTGGAGTGGCTGAGTCAAAGCCTGGACTTGAATCCAATTGAGATGCTTTAGCAAGACCTTAAAAGGGCAATTCATACTTGAAAACCATCTAGTGTTTTGAATCGAATTACAACTATTCTGCAGAGGGTTAGAGAGGGCCAAAATTCCTCCATGACGATGTAAAAGACTGAACACAAGATTTAACTAACGTTTAACTGCAGTTGTTTCTGCCAAGGGACCAACCAGTTATTAGGTTCAGGGGGGCTTTACTTTTTCACAGAGGTGATATAGGTTTCCAATAATTCTTCAATTAACCATAATTTAAAAATAGCATTTTGTGTTTTTGGGTTATCTTTGTCTAATAATCAAGAAATATAAATATTACTTTGATGATCTGGAACATTTAAGTGTGAGAAATATGAAATAATAACAGATTTCTGTAGGTACTGTACATCCCTCTGCTCTGCAGTAAATACAATAAACGGTTTCTTCTCAGTAAATCCAGTCAACATTTCCAAACTAAATGTTTAGCTAACTAAACTACTTTATTTATCTGTCCTGCTTACTTAGCTTTAGCATTAACATTAGCAACGACCTGTTTTCTCTACTGAAGAGCAGCAACATCTTTCAGAAGGTGATTTACAGAACATTACTTGTTCACTGAAATCTTGTTTACAATGTGGTTGAATAACATTAACACTGTCATTCAACTGTATTTCCTTAGCAAACATCTAGACAAAGCTAAAATGGAGCGCTGTCATTTATCCTTACTCCTTCTGACAGCCACATAAATGATATCCAACTGAAAGTAATGCTAACATTATATCCATATCACGTGTTTTACATTAGCAAATGGTAAAATGGTAAATGGCCTGCACTTATATAGCGCTTTTATCCAAAGCTCTTTACAATGTGTTTCTCATTTACCCATTCACACACACATTCACACACCAATGGCGACAGACTTCCATGCAAGGTTCCTGCCTGCCATTGGGAGCAACTTGGGGTTCAGTGTGTTGCCCAAGGACACTTCGGCATGTGGGGGGGACCGGGGATCGAACCACCAACCTTGCGATCAGTGGACAACCAGCTCTACCACCTGAGCCACAGCCGCCCAGCAGCAGTTAAATGAACGTTAAGATAATATAGAAAAATATAGAAATATAGAAGATAACATAGAAATTCTTGTGCCAGGTTTGGTCAGGAAAAAATCCAATAATCCAATAATTGCACCACCTTCTCGTTGTAATTTGTAGATGAGTTTAGGTCATAAATCCATTTCCTTCACAAACTGCTAACGTCTGGTAACACCCTTGACAGAAACACATTACTACATGTGATATTCTTTATAAACAGCAGTACAACAGCTGCTTCCGACCAAAAGATATTTTGGGCGGCAGAGGAAACAGTGTGGGATTCCACAGATGCTACAGCTCACTGGTTTTGCAATAAAGGTTTTTGTGCAGTAGCTGTACAAGAAATCAGCATACTATGTGTTGTGTAGTGTGAAATCAGGACACAAGTAGTTACTCTAAAAGAGCTACAGTCTCCACTGACCTCTGTTCAGGACTGTGCACTCAGTTCACCATAAAAGTGTGTCACATAAATGGAGGAGACTAGAGGGGAAGCTATTTTTCACAGTAAATTCTGTGTGTTTAACCCTTAAAACCCGGCGGAAGCCCTTTGGATCCAAATTCGCTTCCCTTTTTCTAATTGAATTGCTTTTGACCTATTTATTACAGCGGAAGGTGCTGCATATCAAATGAAACTGCACAACTTGACCTTCCCAACAATTCTAGCTGCTTGTTTGTGTATGAAGTGTCGGTGATAAAACACAAACTTGCATTTACATGACATGTAATTATAGTAACAACCTGCATACAGCTCCTTGTCCACCTCCACACCCATCACTCTTGTGTGAATCACTCATGAATTCATCATTGCTTAGACATGTTAATATCTAGATATATGTCAATGTCTGTGCAATGCAATCATTCCATGTTAATATAAGAGGTTTATACTTATGAAGACAGATCAAACTTCTGCAAAGTAATATCTTAACTTATTTCGTAATCTATTTTCACACTTCTGCTTCTTGGTTGAATAGGTCACAAACACACTGTTGTTTCATTGCATAGGCCTGCTGCAGATCAAAATAAACAGCACAGCTCACCCCTTCCATTGTTTCTCTTTGCACTGAGGGATGATCTGGTTTTTAAATTATTTCTGTATTGTCTCAAGCATCGTTAGCACTGTCGTCTCACAGCTAGAAGATCCCCGGTTCGTATCCCGGTTAGGACGCCTGGGATCTTTCTGTGTGGAGTTTGCATGTTCTCCCTGTGCAGTGTGGGTTTTCACCAGGTTCTCCAGCTTCCTCCCACAGTCCAAAAACATGATGAGGTTAATTGATGATTCTAAATTGTCCATAGGTGTGAATGAGAGTGTGCTTGGTTGTCTGTCTCTATGTGTAGCCCTGTGATGGACTGGTGACCTGTCCAGGGTGTCCCCCTTCGCCTAAGTCGGCTGGGATAGACTCCAGCCCCCCCGCGACCCTACAGAGGATTAAGCGGTGTATAGATAATGGATGGATGTCTCGAGCATAGGGCTGACGTTACGTGGATCCCACTTTGTATAAAAAACAAACACAAAATAATGGATTTGCATTTCATTGCAATGATCGGTTGAATGACAGCTCTTAACTTGATTTCAGAGTGATTATAAAGTGTGTCAGTATTAAGGTTGGCACAGCATCACTGGTTTTAGTGAATGCTCACATTTAGGTCTATGATCAGGGATGTTTAGTGTCATGTGGTTTTTACTGTAAAGAAGTGAGTTAGCACATTACTGATAATGATTCATAAAGGAACTTCGTCCAGAAGGCTTTGTTTTTCTGCCATTTCTGTCAGTCAATTGTCAATAACTTGGCTTCGCCATCCATGTAGCACTGATGATGCCAGATAACTGTTGATAAAACTGTCCAATCAGTGAGTTGCGTGGTGCCATCGAGCTGCTGTTTACACCTTTTGGCTTGTTTGTAGTGTGAACCAGAAGACAACATTGTATGAGTTTTTTCAATGGCCCGGATCAAATAAACCGTGCAGTCTTCTGTGCAGTGCACATGTGATGATGGGATGTAAATTCTGATATGATATACCACTAAATCCCAGTTTTCAGTTTTAATAATCATTAGATGAAGTAACATGAAACACATTTAACACCATTAATATCTTTGTAATGCAGTAACTTTGGTTGATGTTTTCTTTGTTAGAAGTGCTTATATGTCCATTTTGTTGCTTCTTGTGGCTCTATGCAGTGAGACAGTCCACCAGTAGAGGTCCCTCTTGCTTCACTCTGTAGCATTGCCACCCTCTAATTGCAGTACAGACCATCTCTTTTCCCCCCCACCACACATTCCACATGTTTAATTCATGTCACACCCAGACCTGAGCTGCACCACCTTGTACTACTTAATACTGCGTACACTGGAAGCTGTTTCCTTTG
Organism: Chromis chromis; assembly: GCA_900302755.1. NCBI lineage: Eukaryota > Metazoa > Chordata > Actinopteri > Pomacentridae > Chromis > Chromis chromis. Next base: position 8,713 of record OMNN01100958.1, read on the forward strand.
GAAAGCTCCTCATACTAACTAACCCTGTCAGGTCTAACTGTATGACATAGATATTCTCCATTATGAAAGGAACAGTTTAGTGCTGGGAGCTAAATTTACTAAACACACTTCAGATTTCATGTTTCCATGGCGGAGCGGTGCAGTGAGGCTGTCTGGCTCTGCTGCTCTCAGAACAGTGGCTCTGTTGTTCTTGTGCCCAGCCACGCAGACACTTTGCTGCTAAATTGAAACTAATGGTCAGTTTACCCTCAACTAAACCAGATTTAAATCACATGATTATCTATGCACATAAAAACTTAATGCCTCTAATGCTTCTAGTTTTGAGGGAATCCAGCTAAGGAGGGACGCCAGTGAGACATAGTAGCTGCAGGAACCAAGTCGAGTCCAGCTGAGTTTATTTATAGAGTGCTTTTAACAAAAAGGATTGTTGCAGACTGGTATAGTGAGAGGGCACAACAATAGATAAAAGCAGGGATAATGAGAGCGTGAAATAGAGCACAAACACCAACAGGGCCGGTACTCATGAGCATGAACAGTGTGTGTGTTTGTGTTGATATGGCAAGGCTGGGGCATCTGAGGGCAGTCAATAAGAACAGACAAATGGGAAGAAGCAACTGATATGAACAAACACAAAGGTGTTAGGCGTAGACTCAGTTACTGATACACCAGTGTATGGGGTGTGCCTATAAGGAGGCACAAAGCTTTAGCAGCAGAATGGTGTTAGAAAGCAGGAAAGCTGAAGTGTTATATTTCTTTTGCTTTTTTCTTCTGTCTTCTCTTTAATGCTATGTGTCTTTGCTGTGACAAAATAATTTCCCAGACCTGGGACTAATAAAGTACTTCTATTCTATTCTATTGTATTCTATTCTATTCTATTCTAAAACATACAGTATGTCTGATATGAAGGATATGTGCTAATGTACCGGTATTTATTTGAAAACTCAAAGTGGCAATTTTCACCAAAAATGGCAGATAGATAGATAGATAGATAGAATGTTTTCTATTGTTGGGTTGCTGAGGGCTATAGCAAATCCAGAACACTTTGCAATTTTAACAAAACATTGCCTCATAGTTGTTGAATTCATTTAAAACTGACCCAGAATCTGAGACTGAACTCATTTCAGCTGCTGTTTTATTAGCTAGCAAGTGTAATCATTAGCATCTCTTTGTTATTAGTGTCACACACAACAGTTTAGAGCTGCCTAAATTATTTTTTAACTTTAGAAGTAGTAGTTCACAAAGGTCTTTCAGTTTTAGCTCCACCATCTCCTGCATGACTCCAGGTCAACTGGGCCTGAAGACTACGAGTTTGAAAGCAAAAAACTTTGTGGAGGTGGGTTGTGGAGATAGAAAGAAATAAGATGATCTGACCTGTAGCTCTTTCCTCTTCTCTGCTGCAGACTACACTCCACAGCCTCCAGGCTATATTAGCTACAACTGGCATAACAAACCCCAGTGTCTGACTGAACTGTTTGTATTTGAGTTGCATCGTAGGTATTGTGGGCTTCGGGCTTTTACAAGGAAAAAAAATGCTCCCAGGTAACTTTTGTTCAATTCAGGTCCTTTTTTTATTTTATATTTAAAGATTTATTTTTGGCCTTTTCATGCCTTAGAGTGGACAGTGGATAGAGTTAGAAATGGGAGAGAGTGGGGAAGGACATGCGGTAAATGGCCGAGGTCGGACTCAAACCCGGCACAGCCGCTGCGCCTCTGCACGTGGGTCATGCGACATAACTGCTAGGCTATCGGGGCGCCCGAGGTCCTTTTTTTTTAACGGTTCGTTGTGCATCTAACAACGGTGTAGTGCAAGATAGCGCTGAAACTACCGATTCCTGTCATTGTCGATAAATCTGCTGAGCATTTTCTTAAACAATCATTTATTTGTTGAGTGTATAAAATATCAGAAAATGGTGAAAAATGTTGGTCAGTGTCTCTCAAAGCCCAAGAAGATGCCTTAAATGTTTTGTTTTGTCCACAACCCGAAGATATTTAGTTTACAGTCATAGAGGACGAAAGAAGTGCTTGGTTGTCTGTGTCTATGTGTAGCCCTGTGATAGACTGGCGACCTGGCAAGCAGCTGGATAGCTCAGTGACTAACACCCCAGACCTTGGCATGGGAGATCGGTGGTTCAAATCCCGGTCAGGGCACAGGTATCCAGTGAGGACCCTTAGGCAAGGTCCTTAATGCTGCCCTGCCTACCTACCTACAGTATGTACGTTGCTTTGGATAAAAGCCTCTGCTAAATGAATTTGTAGAATTGTAGAACCTGTCCAGGGTGTCCCCTGCCTTCGCCCGAGTTGACTGGAATAGGCTCCAGCCCCCCCGCGACCCTACAGAGGATTAAGCGGTGCATAGATGATGAATGGAGGACGAAAGAAACAAGAAAATATTCACATTTAAGAAGCTGCGATCAGAGAATTCTGACTCAAACGGATGAATCAATAATCAGTATAACAGGCGATTAGTTTAATAGCTGGCAGCTATTTATTGATTCATTGTTGCAGTTTTAGTGCAGGACTACTTTAATGGGCACCAAGTGGGAATCGCAGTTGTCATCTTTCCATATGTGCACATTTATCTCTGACTTATTTCCTCAGAGAATCTGATATTGTCTAACCCAGTAGGGTTTTCAGTCCATACAAGCCTTGGAAGTGCTCGAAGCTCAGCCACCTAATATTGTCTGTGCAAGAAAAACAAAAACATGTGCGATTCACTTGTTCCCAGAATGCCTAAGGCCTGAAATAACTCCCATACTTAACCACTGCATCCTAGAAGAAACATGTTAATTTCCCAACCTAACTGACGAGTCCTTCCATTATTAAACAGGTTTCCTCTCACCTGCAGCTTTTACATTTTGCACACTCACGCTAGGATTGTGGGTGTCCTTCTGTTATTGTAAAGCAAGTACTTATCATCACTAGTGGGACAATACCTTCTTTCCCATAGATTAGAAGCATTGTGCCATTTCCCAGCTAAAGGAGATAGTTGGCAGCTGTGCCCTTCTTGTTCCTGGCAGAGTGTTTCAGCAAAATGTATTCCACCAGAGATGGACAGGAATATCAATTGTTTGTTCTTTGGTTTATTCACAACAGCAGGGACAGTCAGTGGCAGGGTGTCGGAGATTTGTGTAAACAGTTTTACCGGTAGAAGACTTTAAGGGGAGCTTGGCTGGTAGCCAGATTTCTTAGTGCATGCTACCTCCACCGGTGTCCCTCCTGGCTGGAACTTTGCTCCTGAGCGAGGTGGGAGGCTGTGGGACAAGGCTCCAGTCCCAAATGTGTACCTCAGCATATCTGCCTCTGCTTTATGTTTTAATTTTAGAACTTAAGATCTGCTAGAGCCTATTATATCCCAAGTTGAACAATGAGCCCTTTTTTGTTCTGTAGCATCAACATAATCAATCTGGGACTGTTTCCTAATGACAGTTATTTAGTGCTTGGAACCCGCTGGAAACATCTGGTGGTGGCTCTAAGCAGGTGCTTTACCCTAATTACTTCTTCAAAATAGTTGTGCTGGAATATATTGTAGCTGAAACAAAGAGGTATGGTAGTGTAGTGAAAGTGACAGAAGCCTTCCCTGTGTTAGTGTGTGTTTCTTTGTGGTGTTCTACTATTACAAAGATACAAAGATATTTAAAGACCTCTATGGTGGAAACTTTTATATATAGGAAGACTCAGAATGGGCTCAGTAAGCAGTCAGGCTCAGTATACTCCCAGAGTATATAACCAAGCTAAGGAATCAGTCCTGTCAGTTTGCAGATTGGAACTTTCTTTATCTGTTTTAGCCAATTATTTTTTTTCCTGTTTAAACATGTATGGCTGAATTACTCCAATATGATAACTTGCCATTGTATTGTGTAGAGTAGTGGTTCTCAACTGGTCCAGCCTCAGGACCCACTATGTCTCTATTAACGGTCGCGACCCAAATTTTTGGGTCAAATTAAGGTTTATTTGGGTGTAGTCTCAATGCATTTTGATACAGCTTGGGGAAATTTTGGCTTATTTTTTGCTAATTTTGGTATATTTGGACACTTTTGCCAAGTTTTGGGCATATTTTGGCAGATTCTGAGCATAAATTTCTCCAAAAAGCTGGCAGAGCCACATCTAGAGGTTAATAGTGGACAACTACTGGTGTCACCACCACTAAATATCCTGCTATTGAAAGCAAACTGTGTCATAAGAAACACGTCCCTTAAAATAAAAGACTTTATACCACTACTTTTTTGGGGGGGGACATGTTTCTGCGACCCCCTAAAAATGGTGACCCACTTTTGGGTCCCGACCCACCAGTTGAGAACCACTGCTATACACCACCATCAGTGATGATGTGTCCTCTGGAAAACTTACATTCTGTAAACTTTAAAATCAGTGTGATGATGTTCAGTTGATGTGAATCCAGTTGAAAAACCTCACAGCAAAATGTAAAACAATAAAAGAAGAATACATATATTTAACTGTAAAAACTACCTGAGATTAGAACAATAACCAAAAAAAAGGACAAATCAAACAAAAATCCACCTTTTGATAGTCCAACACCAGATACTCTCAGTGATTTGTTTCTTTTTACTTCCCTTTAACTTGCTTTATCTGCCACTTATTCTAATAAATACTCTACATTTATGTGCAACTATTTTTACTAAAAAAAATAATGAAATTTTTTAGGAAATAATAATGATCTGCATACTGTTTATTCTAAGAAGGTGCCTGGTTCGCTTCCCTGCCGGTTGTCTTTCTGTGAGGAGTTTGCATGTTCTCCCTGCGTGGGTTATCACCGGGTGCTCCGGCTTTGTCCCACAGTTCAAACACACTCACATTCACACCCACAGAAAATTTAGAATCACCAATTAACCTCAGCATGTTTTTGGTTGACTGACTCTCTCTCTGTGGCACTGTGATACACTGGTGACCTGTCCAGGTGAACCCTGCCTTCAATCTAAGTCAGCTGGGATAGACTCCTGCCCCCCCATGAGCCTACAGAGGATAAAGTGGTGTATAGATAATGGATGGATGGATGGAAACTGGTTTTCATTAATTTACTCTATAGCATCAGCTTTTGCCAACTTCAACAGATTAAGGCTATTCTGCTTAATTAATCTAGGGAACTTATACACCACGTGTTATGGTTTGTAAAAAATATTGGTCTTGTTAAGCAATGACAAAATCTGAATTAAAGCTCTACGATACTGTCAAGCAATCTTTCTTTTCTAAAACCAAACCAATGTATTTTATCTGCCGATACTGGCCTATCACAGATGTATCGGTATTGGCGTATATGTATTTGTGTGATATGAAAACTTTTATACAAATCAAGATGCAGAAAATGATGTAGGGGTAATATAGAAAATGTGTCATCACATAGTTTGCACAGCAGAGTCTGTTCCAACTCTCAGCACTGTCTCCAGCACACATAGAAGATGTATCACAGCTGAGCAGATAGTGGTGTTGGTCTAGTGGCGTGTTCAAAGTAAGCTGCTAACTCATCTCTGGAATACACCACTAGAAAGTTAAACTATGACCCCATCATTTTCCTTTTTCAATATAACTAACATACAGTGGCAAGAAAAAGTATGTGAACCCTTTGGAATTTCTTGGTTTTCTGCATTAATTTGTCATAAAATGTGATCTGATCTTCATCTAAGTCAAGGGTATTGACACATATAATGTGCCTAAAAATTCTGATCTTTCATGTCTTTATTGAGAACAACCATAAAAACCTCATAGAGCTAGTGAAAAAAGTATGTGAACCTTTGAGTTAATGACCTCAAAAAAGCTAATTGGAATAATTTATTGGCTTACCTGGAGTCATGTTAAGAACATGAGTCTGGAGGTGTGGACTAGAGCTACTTTGACTGATAAAAACCACTCAAACCTTTTTCATTTGTTCCGCACAAGAAAAATACGCTGATGTGAGCCATGCCTCGCCAGAAAGAACTTTAAGAGGATCTATGATCAAGAATTGTTGATTTACATAAAGCTGGAAAGGGTTACAAAGTGATTTCAAAGACTTTAGAAACTCACCAGTCTACAGTTCGGCAAACGATCTACAAATGGAGACACTTAGGGGCTGTGGCTACTCTACCAAGAAGTGGTCACCCAGTCAAAATGACCCCAAGAGCACAACGAAGACTCATCAGTGAGGTAAAGAAACAACCCTGAGTGACAGCCAAAGATTTGAAGGCGTCATTGGAACTGGCTAACATCTATGTTCATGAGTCTACAGTACGTAAAACCAACGTCAACCAGTTATTAATTCCAATTGTTCACTTACTTTTTCCACAACCATGTTGAATGTTGAATGAGTGTGTTCAATAAAGACATGAAAGATCAGAATTTGTTTTGTGTTATTATTTTAGGCACATTATAGTTGTCAATACCCTTGACTTAGATGAAGATCAGATCACATTTTATGACAAATTAATGCAGAAAACCATGAAATTCCAAAGGGTTCACATACTTTTTCTTGCCACTGTCTTCTAGTACATCTCAAAAAATGTAAAAAATAAAAATAAATAAATAAATCTGAAGATAGAGCGGAGAGATACCGAATCCAAAGTGTTCACAGTCCAGTGTGAAGTTTCCATAGTCTAAATAATCAGGGCTGGATGAATTCTAGATTTCATGTTGTGCTGTCACTGTTGTACATGGTTTTATATGGGATAGTTGTGTTGTTGATTTTAGGATTAAGTTCTTATAATAACATGTACATATTTAAAGCCATACCAGTTTGATTATCTGACAGATCAATAATGAACACCGTTATCTTGTATTTCTTTTTACTCTATTGACAAGTTAATATTTTCATTATGTAGCCTAATCTGAGAGGGACTGGTCTGCTCTGATTTAGAATGAGCAGCAAAGTGATCTGAGGCTGATTTACATGGGAGTTCATGTAAAGTGCAGGTTAACAGAACCATTAACAGAGATCACAGATTGCCTGTGCAGCAGTTTAATAGACTACCCTGTCGTAATTGAAATGACTGGAGACTGCATACATACATATGTGTCTGATAATAACATTTGTGTTTCTGTAACGTCCTGTAGAGTTGGAAGGCTGCTGGAAACTGTCTGTCTTGACTGCTGACTTTCAACTCTGCCCCCTGCTGCCACTGCTTGCTCTTGTCCACTTTCCAGGCGGGGTGCAGTTCATCTTGCAGAGCCTATTACTGTTCCATCAGTACACTGACTCGCTCTATATAGAAATGTAAATGCTCAGCTGAACACTCCAGTGTAGCTGAGTGTGGTGGAAATGTTAACGTTCAGTACAGCTCTGGCACTCTAGTAGACACAAATAGAAAGACAAAACACGTGCTGGTTGAATCCAGCCTGGAAGGTTAGTTTTGTTATTCCACAAAATCTGCCATGAAATAACCCATTTTTAAGACACGTGGCCATTTATCAGAACATATTGTGCATCCCTGCTTTGCATCATAAAGTAAACATTTTAAAGCAAAAGGGATTTACAAGAACACATAAGTAAACTTTACAGTCAGTTTCTTATGATTGATTAGTGGAGTCATGTTAGTCAGACTGTTAATAAATATCTCACATTTCTAGAAGTAAATCACTCCCCACACAGCAGTGTGCAGCTCTGTTTCCTGAGTGCTGGGTCTCCCGGCCTTCGCTCTGTAGCCTCTGACTCAACCGGAAACAAACTATTTCTCACTGTCCCCCTTCAAATCAGCATGTAAACATCAAATCATGACAACAGCAGAGGCAGGACACTGCTCCTCAGGCTAAAGAACCTCTACATCAGACAGCCCTGTGGTAAAAAAAAAACAAATAAAATCAGCCCAGTTTTCTCTAAACTGAACAAGAAACATAGTGAGTATTCATAAACCACCACCACTACACAGGTACAGCCCTCTCCCTTGTTGTCCCCCAAAGCACTGATCTGCAGCAGATTCCAAACCAAAGAGTAATTAGCGTACAATAAGTCCCACATGTGTAAGCACTGACCCAATAGCAGGCTCCATTTTACTTTTGGATGTAGATGATAATGATGCACAGAGTTCCGACCAGTCCCAAGGCCTGGATGCCCAGGAACCAGAGCAGCAACCAAAAGAAGACAATCACTACTGGTTCAACTATCTTGTCCCCAAAGTACATCTGGCTGAAGCCCATTCCCCGCAGACCCTTGTTGAGCATCCCAAACAGAGTCCCCATCCGCTCACAGTCATCCAGCTGGGGCTCTCTAGTAGTGGGGTCATCACTATGGAGCCATCTGGGGTGTCTGGGAGGTCCATGTTGGGCTTGGCTGACATCAACCTGCAAAAACAAAGTTTTATGTAAATGATATATTTTTGATGTGTTCTCCAATTCAGATAGATAGTAACTGATATACTTGAAAAACACCACCAGGAAAATGAGCCTTTTCAATCAATTGTTTAACAAAAATATGAACAGACGCAATATTGTTCTGTGGAAAAAAGAAGTACAACTTTAGCATCAGAAACGAGAACTGCCGTCTTTAGCAGAAAATATATTTGTAGGGATTTTATAATCATTCACCTCTAATATCTCTAATATCAGCTTGCTGTCATTTCTGAGCACTCTTCCTGGCAAAGTTCCTTCATTTGCAAGCTGTTGAAGGGTATTGTTGCACGTTCTAGGCTTTTTTTCTTGACTAGGCCATTCAGTTAACCTCCATTTATTACTTCTGAGCTTTTGCCTGGTTTGGGTCAACTTTAACTTTCACACAGATAGGCTCACATTATCTTGACTCTTCAATATGATGTAGAATTCAGAGTTAACATAAGGTAAGGTGGGCTTTTTAATGCAAGTGAAATGCAACATTTCACTTGCATTAAAATTAGTTTGATGATCTCACAAGATAGGAGAACAAAGACCTCGTGAGGGTTAAATAAAGATTACTTGCAAAACAGGACATATAGAAATCTAGGATTGTAGGTCATATAACACTCATGAGATGGTTTATTGCATGTAACCACACAGACTGATAAAGGGATTCTGTGATGTACATGGTGCCGATTAGGAACTGGATTTAAAGATTGTACACAACTTTCATATCTCAGTTGCTCTTGCTCAGCTTGTTGTACTCTGTGCAGTTGGCAGTTAAGGGACAAAAGAGCACTGACTCTGCTCAATGTTTTTAGTGTGTTAGTACATGTAAGTGAATGTGGTTGTCAGAAACTACTCCATGGCACACACCACGAAGTTGATGTTAGTTATGCTTCACACAGACACAAGGTCTTGCATGCAACTCATCATCCTCTACCATGACGCTATTATCTTGCATACACATTATATGGAACTGGCCTCCAATATAGACACAAGTGGAGAGGACTTTTAAAACTCATACTTCTCATACTCTTGTTTCTTGCTTTACATACGATCACATTCAAGCATGGAACCCATGTAAGAGAGCTGTCATCATGATCCTCTATGATCCCATTCAAATGTCAATTTCTTATTATCTATAACATTCACATTATATTCAATTGTTTAATGGTCAAATGTAGCCTACTAATATTTAATACCTACACTGTATAAGCTGACCTATGCAATGTCAGTGCTGCTATCCGCATTTAGCTGATACTCGTCCTGTCCACTGTAGGGGATGCAGCCACATTTCTCTGTCTCTGTGTCCCGGCCACACCACTGTCACATGTCACAAGTGATCAACACTGAAGAATAAATGTTTAAAATGTCTCTTTTAACTGAACCTATATAAAAATAAATAAAGACATTTCAAAACAGTTTTGTGTTGGAAGTTGTTGTTTGAGGCCTTGTGACCTCCATGCTGGGTGCTTTGCTTTCTGCCACCTCTGACTGTGATTAAGAAAAGTTGATCGTTCAAAATTGTGACACAAGCATTTTGGTTTCACATGTGGGTAGGCCAAGGGTAACAATCACTAACAACAGCAAACACAGTCAAAACAATAATAACATTTGAAATACAGACTTAAAGAGCATTTGTTTAGTCAAGTGTGTGTTGTGCTGATTGTGTAAGGCTACAACTATTGCTAAAAGGTTGGGTGTGCCTATTAGCCTGTGGCTAATGCTTTATGGAACACCGTGACATCTTTCAAAAGTCAGATTAACTGTAACACTCTGCTCTAACTGACAGAACCGTCTCTAGCATGGACACAATCTGCAAAACCCGAACAAGAAGCACAGCCATCTCCACAAATACGGATATTTGGTGCTTTCACAGAGGCTAAGGCTACACTAACAGCTAGCAGCTAGGTTAGGAGGCAGCCACAGATTACCCCAAAACAGTGCCTGGAAAACAACAAAACTAATAATGCTTTCAAATCTGGATCTTAGTGGCCAATTAAAGTGACAGAACAGAGACAGATTAACAAAACAGAAAAGAACAGTGGACAGAACTGCAGCAGACAAACTGCATTGATCTCAATCAGTTGATCTCACAGTTAACAGGAGAGCATTGAAGCATCACATGACACTCAAATGCCATCGATCCTATTTCTATTGTACATATTCAGTTACAGTAATCCTCATGAATGAAGTAACCTAGTTATGAGGACAGGCTCCCTTCAATCACATGCTGTTAATATATAACATTTAATGTATAATGGCTCCAAATATCGACTGTCGGCCTTTCTCCACTACCAGTAATTGCTATCGACATTGACCATACCTAGTCTACCGTGGCTCTCTCTGACACTGTGGTTGGTATGTCTGAATGAAGCTGTAAGGAGCATTAATGGAAAAGCAGTCTGCACCTCACTATCATTCTGCTATAGAGGAAAAACGCTGACCAGCCATCATGTTGTGTGGCTGAGCATGCAGCTTTGGTGTTCACTCAAACTAGTGACAGGTGGAATTGTTATGGAGAAACAGTTGCATGCAGGGATGGGTATGGTCAATAAAATGGACAATCCACCAAAAGAACAAGCAGGGCAGCCTTACTGCACAATCCACATCCTCTGCAAAATGTGAAATGCCCAGTGTGGTGGGTTGTTATTTCCCCTAGCTAAGGTAACAGTCACACGCAGATAGCAGAAAGGACAAAGCCATCCCATAAGTCTGACTAATGTAAAAATGCCAAATCTGAATGCTGTCACGTAAACAGATTCAATAAGCCAGCACTGTTACATAACCCATGTCTGAAAAGGGCTATAGACTCCACCTTTAACCCTGGCACTGTTTAACTATTAACCATGCTACTACTTTATTAGAAATATCCTGACTTCAACACTTCCACTATCCTGTTAACTTTCCAAAGTCATGGTCTTCCAGATATGTACCACCTGCCTTTGAAAAGAAACTTGGAACTATCACATTTGTGTGTGGAGTTTGGCTGACAAGCAAATGCTAAAAGGGTTTCATACAGTAGGAGCTAAACGTTCAAACTGAGGTCGCAATAAACTGACTCAAGTAACCTTGTTGGCTCGTATGAGACCTCACTGACTTTAGCTGTGACACACAGGACATCACTGCCGAGTGTCGGTCAGTACAGCCCTGCTGGCGACAATGTTAAGGAGATAAACACGGCTACAAATAGCTAATAAATGTAATGTTGCTGCTATTACCCGGTGTCGCTGCTGGTGTGGAGGAGTCTGCCTTGCCCCGTGGACAGGCTGAGCAGGATGCCAGCTTCTCTGGGTTTCTGATCGCAGCTCTTCAAATTCACGCCGATTAACACCATATTGCTCATTTAAAGGTGGCGTTACAGCAGACATATTGCTGCTAGTACACCCTGGGACTTAAAGCATACGAGTAAAGTGACTAAGTCTGAATCCAAGTCCTCCTACTCCTCCTTCTTCTTCGTCTTCTTCTTCGTCTTGTTATGCTTCTTCTTTTGTGTTTATTGGCGTAAAGGTGCATTACCGCCACCTACTGGACTGGAGTATGCAACAGAAGAGGAGCAGTAAGGCAAAAAACTAAATACCTCCGCCAAGCGAAGCGGCGTATGTCCGTTTGTTTGTTTGTTAGCAGATAACCTGAAAAGTTAGGAACGGATTTTGATGAAATTTACATTTTGGTGTGCCCCCTCCCTCCGCCAGCCCTAATGGGTGGACATGAGCTGCTTGGCGTAGTTCTGCGCTCTCTAAGTGCTTTTCTTTCTCTCTTTCAATCCAGTGTCTTTAAGAAATATAATTATCTGGGCCTATGGTATGAAGTGTTTTATTGTGTCCTGCAGAGGTGGCAAATCCTGGTCCCCGAAAGTAAAAATCCTTTTCCGTTCTAGATGTCTCTCTCTTCCAACACACCTGATTCAAATGGTCAGGATCGTTACCAGGCTTCTGCAGAGCTTGATGATGAGCTGATCATTTGAATCAGGTGTGTT
>OMNN01100964.1:6337-19612 GCA_900302755.1 Chromis chromis
CTATCAGTATATGTAGATATCTACTCCCCAACAATACAGTTACGACCATTTTTAAATATAAAAATAAACTAGGCAAGACCTGTATTTGCAAGGCGAATACGTATTTGGCAATTTGAAAAAAGTGGCAAAAATGACAACCTGGCAAATTGTCGCCCGTTACATGAGGTGTTTTTAATGTCTGTATATGGTTTTTGAGTAATAATGCAGGAAAAACAGAAGACTGACCTTGACCTGATATATGACCTTGAGAGAAAGGAAACATTAAATGCTGTTCAATGGTACCAGTGTGAGCACTGTATCTCAATTCGTTGCCAAGTTATCGGGAAAAAAATATTTGTTTGTATTTTTTGTGACGTCATGAACTTTGACCCCTACCGATTCTTTTACTGGTAGGTCATACTGGTATTTCGGTCCAAGCAAATAAAATACTCCACTTGAGATGAGCTGTTCAGAAATGTAAGCATCAAACTTACGATAATTATTTGTAGAGATATGGAAAATTTTGTTTTTTGACACTTGAGCTTGACCTTGACCTTGACCTTTTGGCTATAAAAAAGGTCGACATGCCATCATATAGGGGCAATGTCAAGGATGTGCAAACTGTCATTGATGCAACATTAATGTCTGCTGGAGAACATTCCAAGTCAGCTGAAAAACACACATAATGACGTCATCAACTAGTTGACAGTTACATTTGGTGGCAATTAATTTGGTCATCTGTTTTAGTTGAATATAATGACAAATCATTGATCTCTACTGACCAAATACCTGCAGGACTAGCAGCTCTCGTCAGCCTTAACTGTACTGTTTATTATTGTCCTGCTGCCTCGTCTCCTTCTCTCCCTCTATATGCAGTCTGACGACCTCGTGTTCTTTTCCTCTGAGCTGCTCCTTCAGCCGATCCAGCTCCTGATCCTTTGCCTTGCCGGACTTGGCATATCTCTGCCTCTCGGCCTTCAGCAGCTCTTTCAGCTCTTTAGGCAAAAGTTCTCCACAAGCGCATCCTTAATGTCGAGCAGGGTGTTGCTTAATTTCAGTGTCTTTCTCACCTTCTGCTTTTCATCCTCAAGTTCTTTGATGCACACTTCCAGATTTTGACTGTGCTCCACCAGCTTCTTGTTTTCAGCCTGGGATGCTTCCAAGGCTTTTTGCAGCTCAGCGAGTGCCTGGGGTTGGTTTCATTGACCACCATGGTGAGGACTAGTGACACCTCCTTGTTGATGTTTTGGATTATTGTATTTGGCAATTTGAAAAAATTGCCAAATACATTGTTTTCGTTGGAGTCGAATATTTTTCCGCAACTTCCTTTGTCCTGGAACTCCTCCTAGGCTATTAAGCTCACCAGACCATCTTACTCGTCTGGAGAAACGTGCTGCTAGTGGACCAAGTTTGCGGTTGATCTCAGCCAGAGAACTGGCAGAACAGTGAATGAACCAAAAATAAAAACCAGGTTTTCCACCAGGCTTTTCTAAACCTGGTAACTCATCAAGTCTGCACATACGGAAAGATGTTTTTTAAACTACAATTACAGTGTGGCAATGTTGTTGGAAACAGATAATGGAAAACTCAGCAGTGACATCTAACAGTCGTGGCTCCACTGAGTCAAAAATGGAGTGCAGCTAGTGAGGCCTGAGTCACTGAAACTATAGGACCCTACCTTAATGCTGCCATCGGTCTGTTGCTGGACCACACTGGCCTTCATCAAAAAAAACACTTGAGAGAGCGTCGTGTTCGGTCCCAACCACCTGGAGTCTTTTCAATATAAAATAAAATAAAATAGTGTTTTGGAAACGGCAGTGTTGTAGCAGCAGATTGCCAAAGTCACTATGGTTTATCATCTGAGCATCGAGGACTGCCATCCTGAGAGTCTTTAAGATGCTCGCATGATTACAGAAAAACAACCGCTATTGTTCCTGAGCAGAAAATTGTCTCTTTAGTTGAATAGACTGTTTTCTGCCTTTGACGTTCCATGGAGTTCTTTTGATAATCTTTACGTTTTTTGTTGTTGTTGTTGTTGTTTTTTCTTGTTTTCTTTGGTTTTTAGTTAGTTTGTTTGTTGTTGCTTTCGGGAATGGGTTATCATCACCAGAGTTGGACATGTGGCACAAACATCTGCTGATAAATAATTCCCGTCAGCCAACCATCAGTCAACCCGATCTGTTCACACTAGGAGGAAATGAGGCCTCATCTGAAAAAGTACAGTTGGTTGGCTTTTAAGCTAATCTCCATAAAAATATTACCAACAAGAATTATATTATGTTTAGTGGGACAATAAGTAATTGGATGTGTGAGACAGATCCCAGCTCTGTGTATAGGTAGCCATGTGTCTGTGTGACGGTTGCACTGTGTTTGCACGTGAAGAATTGAATGGAAAGAGAACAAACGGGAACAGAAAAAGAAATCAAGAGAAAGTAAGATGGACAGGGCGTTCTCCTTTTGTGTGTTTGTGTAAGGAGGGTGCTTGCTTGTACCCAGGCTTTATTTGTGTTATGCTGTGTGATTCCATTGTGAGGATAGATCCACTGAGCTTGTATTCCCACCCTCCCACCAGCCCCCTGTTTAAGATAAAGCTATCTGGATCTGCAGCACACCTTCCTCAAATGCATGTGAGCAGCTTACTGTGGTGGAAGCTCTCTCTGTGTTCCTGGGGGACTCTGACGGTTGCATTGTGTGGACTACAATGAGGGTGTGGTATGCTGGCACATAGCACCATCTCCAAAACCTATGTTAAGATGTTAATGTGAACTGGCAGAGCCAGCTTCAGGCGGTGAAGCGCTTTTCCATCTCAGAAAGCCAACATCCCATTGAAATTTTTACAACGTCCAAAGAACAGGCAATTATAAATATTTGCTATACAGTTTTTTAGACAGAAGGGCCCTCATGTTTGCGACATTTGAGCTGCAACTAATGCATTTATTTATTATCTATACTGTTTTTTTGATGTTGTTTACCGAAAAATTATGAAACAGTCTATAGGTTTGCTACCGGTTCTGTGAGGCTGCACAGTGCTTTGAGCTAAATATTGACCTCAATATGCTATAATGCTCACAATGGCAATGTTAACATAATTATGTTCACTGTTTTAATCTTTACCTTGACATCCATTTTTAGTTTAGCATGTTAGCATGCTAAAAGTTCCTTATTAGCACCAAACACACTGTTCAGCAGGGTTTTGCACCATGATAGTGATAGAGGTAAACCAAAGGAGATCGCCCAAATGAATACAGTTGATCCTAAGTGGGACATCAACATCTGTACCAAATTGAATGTCAGTGCCTTTAACAGTTGGCGAGACATTCCACTCAATACCACAATGGTATTGTATGGTATAGTACTGAGCACCATGGTAGCAGTTGAGATCAAATCAGCTGATCAGCAAAGTTAGTAGGGTTTATTCTTTGGGAACCTTTTTTTTTTTTTCCATTGCAAACATTGAACAGCTGTTGAGATATTATTTGGACCAAAGTAGCCAAGAGACACAAACTACTAAAAAGCATGTTCTACTTGTACATTGGGACATCTTTGAAATTGCTTGTTTTGTCAGAGCAGTAGTTGGAAACACAAATTGTATCTAATTTGAAGTGGTGTGAAAAATTATATGATCATTTGAAAAGTTTGAAACAGGAAGTGTTTAAGTGTTAAATGACATACTGTTAATTTTAAATAGCAAGGCTGGACACTTAGTCTTGTTGCTTAAGAAGTTGATTTTCTAGTTAACAAACTTGCGCCCTCCCCGACCATCAGAAGAGAAATCTGGGATCTTAATCCGAATCAATGTTTGGCTCCGAATATTCAGTAATGTGAGGGATGTGATGTTACAGTGAGTTGTTGCACCGCAGTCTCCATTTGCTTCCCCAAGAGATCACATGTCTGATATTAGATGTGTGATGCAACCTGATTTCAACATCTGTTAAGATCTTAAACATCCTATAGTGTGAGCCTGGCCTTACCATGGATAATCTACAGTCTGTAGGTCTATCTACAATCAAGTCCAATACGTAAGATTTCCATTACAACAAATGGCACATTGTGGCTGTATTTTTAGCTAATTAATTCCAGCAACTTCTAATATGTGCATTTGTTTTATGTAATTGCTTTTGTATATAGTAATTACTGGAATAGTTCATCTTTTCTGCACAGCTGGAGTTGAACATAATCCGTGGTTGTCTTCTTAAGGTTTCTTTATTAACACAATAACAGTTTGCAGTGTAAACTTTTGTTATATTTTTTAACACAACAATAAGGTGCTGCCAAATTAACTGAGGCAGAAATCTTTACATTAAATCATAAATAAATGTTGGTCTTTGCAGGATCACGAGCATTTACTCATCATTTTACTTTCCCGCCGTCTAATTGATGGGATTTAGTCCACATTGTGATAACACCGCGATACATAGTAAGTCTATGAATGTGAATATGTTCCTCTGTGTGTGTGTGTGTGTGTGCACAGCCCAGTGGTGGTACCCATTGTCTCCTGCACGCTGGTTTTGAACCTTAATAAGCCCTTGCCTCTGCTCGCCGGATGTGAAGGCAGGAAGAGAGAAAATGGCTTTCTTACACTTCAATTTCACGCATATTTTCTTTGAGGCTAATGAGAGCCTTAAATACGGTGCCAGACTTCAGGCTGCGCTGTTGAAGGCTGACATTTTCACACACAGTGGCACCTTGTCACTGTGGATGAAGTCCTTCTTACCTGGCTGTTGAGAAGTGTATGTGCCTTTTGTGCCTCTATGTGTGTGTAAAGAGAAGGAGAGAATTACTGGTCTGTACGATTCAGAGCTGTTTGTGTAGTATGGAGATGTGTGTGTTTGCCCATGCATGGATGTGGTTTTTTTCCCCACCATGGTATATTAAGTTGGAGAATGGAGCAGAAAAATGCAATGTAGTTTAGGAATATATAGTACTGTCTCACTTTGTGCATTACATAAGTATACAAAGAGCACACATAAGATAACAGTGTGTTCGGAAGAGAAGATTTACGTGCTGATTATATGTTTGGTAGTTCTTCAAGCGTTCTATCTCGAGCTAACCTTCGTATTCTTATTCCCTTATCTGTACTGAAAATATACTGATTCTTCTGTGGATCTGCAGAGAAGAAAAAAAAAACTCTGAAAGATCTCGCTCCTGTAAGCTTAATTTCCTCATTCTATCTGCTTCATCTATATCATACCGTCGTGCACCACACATCATCAAATTGATAGTGATACAACTCCTATTTAATCACACTTCCAGCCAGAGGAATAAAAAAAAAGAAAGAAATCTTGACTAAATAAACACTTGAAAGGACGTGCTCATCTTGTCAGCATTGTTGTCACCTCCCATGAAGCCTAAGCAAATATATCTGCCAGGTTTCTTACCTTGCGGAGAGTAGTCACAAAATGGATGTCCGAGATAATTATAGAGCTGGAGACATGGAAGGGAAACTTTGTGGGGTGTAGGTCTTTATACTTTCATATCCCATGTGGAGAAAGACGGTGAGTATGGAGCTCGGCTGCTCTCGGGTTTTTAATAGCAAACAATGGATGGATGAATGTGTCACGCTATGAAATCGCAATGTGTCCAAGTATGTATGCGTTCCTGTAGGATTTTCAAAACCATGTAAGCAGATTGGAGTTGCTTTTTACCCTGTAAATGAGGCTTTTTTTTGCTTTAGGAGTTGCTTTTCGAGAGACCACCATCATCCACTTCCCCCTTACAAAGATAAAACAACTTTTTGTTGCTGTTTCTGAGGCCTTAGACTGCATATTGAGGACTGAGCATTCAGCATAAGGCGCAAGGACAACAGAAGAGGCTACAGGGAAGCCCAACAATGATGGTGTCTGTTTGCATGTCTGAATTTGTGTGCGTGCGTGTGTGTGTGTGTGTGTGTGTGTGTGTGTGTGTGTGTGTGTGTGTGTGTGTGTGCGCGCGCGTGCATGTGTGTGTGTTTGTCTCCCACACGGCCCCACTGCTGCCACTCACTGTAAACTAGTCTGCAGCTCGTCACAGACAGACGTTGACACACTCCCAGTCTAATGTGCTCATTAGGGACTGCACAGCACACACATAATTGATAGCCATGACACACACAATGTACACACACACATTATTTGCAAAAAAAAAACAGTTTCCTTTTTTTAATGCTGCAGTAGAAAACAAGGTTATATGAAGTCATATAATGGGGGTTCCTTGTCAAGAACAACAACAACAGAAAACAAAAGAACAAAATTAAAAAAGACTAACGGCACAGAACGCATAACAGTATCTGTGCTCTTTACATGCCGATATTTTACACGTAAGGATTTTTTTTTTTCATTATTTCTCTACACTGGCAGCTGTCAGTTACTTCAGCAAATTAACTGCCAAAAATGTAGCAGATCTTGTCAGTCAAGAGGTAAGTGTAACCATGGTTACCTTTCATATCCAAAAAGATAAAGCTGCAGTGTGGAATCATGGCAGAGTAATTAGACAGAACAAAAAAAAAAAACAAATAAAAAAATAAAAATAAAAAAACAAAGAGGACCAATCAAAAAGGCATTCAACGATATGAAACAACCAAGAGTGCTTATAAATAACAGTTTACATGTGAAATATCTTCATAAAGTAACATCTTTTTGTACAACCTTTAATATCTTTTTAGTGTTCATACAGGGGCACATGTAGAGTAGTGTCTGATAAAAAGAGTCTTTAACCCTTTGAGCACGAATTGGGAATAAAAAGATTCACTCGTTGTCATTCTTTTTGCTACCTCCCTTTTTTGTATCCTTTGATTAGATAACACATTTATAAAACTATTGTGCAAAACAATTTTATTTATGTCTTCATATACTGTGCACCAGCAGATAGTCATAATCCTTTTAAATTAAAAATATAGAAATGATGCATAATTTAGACAGGGATTAATTAATATGTTTTATATACATATTTTACACAGACCTGAATTAATATAGGTCCCTGATCAACCAAAGTAAAATATTTCTTTTTTTTTTCTTTTTTTTTTTCTTTTTTAACCACATATCTTCAATGCTTGAGTCAAGTCCTGTGAGCATCTGCCAGACAAATATGAAGCCCAAGATGAAAATCTCCTAAAAATGCTTTCACGTCTAGGGTAAAACTCAGCATATATGTCCAGGAAACAAGCATTGCTGACACAATGCACATCTAATTCTCACAATATCCTCAATAATTCTCCAATCTCAAATATTAAATCAATAGTGTTTGGATCTTAAGTGTAGAAGTGCTTTAACGTACTCAGAGGGTTAAAATTTAAATACTGACTCCAGCACAAAAATGCTATAGAAAAGAAACAAAAACAAAACGGAAGATAGAGCAATCAGGAGAGTGGGTTAAAAAAAACATGGAAAGTGCACCAGATTTAGTTATAAAATGTTTAACTAAACTGTTTTATTTATGCATGCAGCTTATCACACCTCAGCGATGTCAAAATATAAAGGAACTTAATTCCATTTACACAAGTTTCAAAATACACACCACTTCATTTTTGAATCTCATTTTTTAAACCTTCATATACTGTATTTTCTCAATGACAACAGCCCCCGTTTACTCATTATGCAAAAAAGAGTCTATTCCTGTCAAAGGAGACAAAATCAAGTGTGTTGGGCCAGAGTGAGTTTACCTCACATAGAAACTAAATAAAAAAAAACTAAAAACAAAAAAACTCCTACAACACAAAATGTAAAACCATGTGCCAAAATTCAGAGCAGTAGTTGTATGGCCTCTTTGTGTAGTTCCATCACTTTAATAATCCTTTCGTTTTTAAATGTCTATGAAAGGCTAAAGAGAGACAGAGCAAGAAAAGTCTGAGCCATTATGAAAGAGCATTGTCCCCAGCCAGTGCTACTGTTTCTCCAGCTCACACACATACATGAGATGGTCCTCAGGAGACTTCCCATGAGTCTTGCTCAGGTGAAGCTTAACCGCATGCTTGCTCGCAAAAGTCCGGTTGCAAAGCTTGCACTGGTAGACGGACCCGCTGTCGTCGTCATCCGGGGAGGGTGATGGAGATTCGGTCGAGGGCAAAGAGGTGGTTAAGGACGAGGACAGGGAGATGGGTATGGAAGAAGGTACGGACGTGGGTAAAGAGGAGGGTAAAGGGTGGCTGGATGGGTGAAGGTTAGCGAATAGTTTTTCAGATAGTCCTTTGGCGTGGCGTTGTTGGTGATGCTGTGATATCTGGCTGAGCAGCTGCTCTCCAGAAAGCTTAGCAAGGTCTCGCAGGCGAAAGCCCAAGTGGGATTCCAGGTGGCTGACGTAGGTGGACGGTGAGCGAATCTGAGAGGCGCAGTCACTGCAGAAGAACACTGGGTGACCCGAATCCAAGTTTTTCAAGAACTTGGTGCCACCAGTTCTCCTCAGCTGGTACTTGACATTGGCCAGCCAGTGGGATATTGTAGTCATTGAGAGGCCAGTGAAACGGGAGATGTGCATTCTCTCCTGCGGGCTCAGGTCCGACATCATGTATTTGCCATCATTTGTTTGTCTCAGACTGGAAGCAAACTGGGCTTGTAAGATAAGGAGGTGTTGAGGGTTCCAGTTGGACTGGCGGCCTTTTCGTTTCTGGGCTGGTGAAACGTCGTCCGTCTCCTCATGTGTGACACCTTCAATTTCGGAGCGCTCAGACTGGCTGGTAGGTGTGGAGGACTTGGAGACAGCCTGACTTTCTGTCAGGTTCCTCAGCATGTCAGAGATATCGGAGAGGGCATTTTCCCTCAAAGGGGAGGTGGACATGAAGGACGCTACTGCAGCTGAGGCTTTGGTCATAGTGACAGCAGAGGAGGGAGAAACTGAAGATGGGGTGGAGGTGGTGGAAGAAAGAGCCGTCGAACCTAAGGAACCACTATTGCTGCTTTTGTCCATGTTTTTTCCTTTGGTGAGATCTATAGGTTGGTCACTGTTTAGATGTTGCTGGTAGAAGTAGCGGTCCAAGTGGTCATTGTTGGTCTTTTTGGTTTGTGCTGGTGGGGTGGAAGCGGCCACTGCTGCTTTCTCTGCCAGGCTGTTGCTCATCTTGAACAGCATACTCATGGGGTCAAGGGAGGGCAGGGCGGGCTTAGCGGCCTTTCCCAGATGGACGTTCATTACTGACTGCAGTGCGCTTAGAGGGTTGACAAATGGCTGTTCTGGAGGTGGATGGTCTGTGATGATCGCTGTACTGCCACACAGAGAGGCAGGAAGCGGGGATGTCACAGCGGTGGATTCTACTCCATTCTCCACAGAGTCCTTCATGGCAATGTCACCGTTTGAATCTCTGTGATTGGCTCCATTTCCATCTCCTGCTACTTTTTCCACTCCACTTGTATTCTCAGGAGTTTTACAGCCTCCTGCTCTATTTTCTTTGGGGGACTCTCCTCGGGCTGAGTCCCCTGCCTCACTGTTACAGGGTGAGGGTGTAGTACGTCTCAGAGGAGAACCCCTCGCAGCAACATTGGGCTCTCTCATTTTCTCCTCTACCTTTGCCACTTTCTCGGTCACTTTCTTGACGAGCTCCTCCATAGCATGGAAGTTGTTTTTAGGCAGTGGGGAGGTCTGGCGGCTGGGAGGTGAGATCAGCGGTTGGCTCTTACCAGTGGGTGAGAGAATCTCCCCTCCAGCGTACATGTATTTTAGGGGAGAGCTCTTTCCAGAGTTGCCTAGAGAGAGCTTCATTATATTTGGGAGCTGATAGGCAGCATGGATACTGGGATATCCACCCCAACTAGGAGCTCCATTCTGGGCCTTGTTGATGGCTGAGGTCACTGTGTTTTCCAAGGACTTGAGGATATCAAGACCCCCCTTTGGACTATCATCCAGATCCTCTTCAGTCAGATAGGAGTATTTTGAAGAAATATCAAACTTCTCCTCAGCCTCATCCTCACCACCTGCCTTCTTCTCCTTGTTGAAACCGTTACCATTGTTGATAATGGACTCTTTAGTGCATTCCTCTTCCTTCTCCTCCTTTTTTATCTCCACGACCATTGCAGTGGGGGAGATACTGGTTGGAGGAGGCACTGGGGCAGGTGGAGGGGAGAAGGCGGTGGCAGCCAGGGGAACAGACTGCACCTTTTCTTCAGCTGTTGAATTTGATATAGGGGCTGGAGTGGGAGACTCTATAATCGGTTTGCCTTTCTTAATAGCAGAGTTGGTAACTTTAATAAAGTGTCCTGTCACCATCATGTGAGCCGTTAGCTCTTGCAGTGTATCATGAGAGCTGCCACACTCCATGCATTTCAGGATCTGTGACTTCCTGGATTCAAACTGCCAGGCATAGCTAGCACCATTCTGGTGTCCATAGCGGTTGTTCGGTGTGATGTAAGGGTTGCTGACCTTTTGGAGTATGTCATTAGAGTCATTGATGGAGGTGGGCTTAGGTGTGGTGCCTCCGTTAGAGTCCGGTGAGCTAGGGATGTCTAGGTCAATAGGGGCTCTCTTTCGGGCCGATGAAATAATTTTAGCTGCCACTGGTGTAACAGGCTCTTTCAGAGGCACTTTCTGGTAGTGTTTTGTCTTGATCATGTGGACACTTAGGTCCTGAAGGGATTCAAAGGAGTGTCCACAGTACATGCACTTCAGAACTTTCTGTGCATCCTCCTTCCCTTCCATCTCTAGCAAAGAACGCTTTCTGGGTTTTGACCACCGCTTAGTACCCTCACTGTCTGTCTCATGGTTATCATCGCGGTAGTGGCCCGTCTCGTTCATGTGTACTGTGAGCTCCACTAGCGTGTCATACGCTGCACTGCAGTCCTTACAACGAAATTTGCTGGCACCAGTGAATATGGAGCCATAGAGCTTAGAGCTCTGCCGGTACAGCTGGACAGTACTAAAGAGGTTGGGTTCTGCAGATGCGGCGGCTACAGCCAGTGCCGGATGTTGAACCAGGCCCAGTCTGTTGTGGTGGTTCTGTGAGGCCTGCTGAAGGGTTTTAGCCATAGCTGTCTGATGCCAGTCATAGCCTCCACTGCCACAGCTACTGCTACTGCTGCTACTACTGCTGCTGCTATGACTGCGAGGGGGTTTTTCTGCAGGGGGCTGACTCATGTTCAGATTTAGCGTAGACCAATAGGAGTTGGTCAAAAAGGAGGTGTAAATGGCCTTCATCTTCTCCAGGCTGTCAGCCACAGACCCCGTTGCGGCTAATATGGCCTCATCTCCAACTACTGGGGCAGCGGCATTAGCTGCAGCCATCATGACAGCAGAGGAAGATGGGGAAAGAGCATTTGAGGGGTCTTTAGAGAGGAGAACATCATCCTCATTTCTCAGTGAGGAGCTCTCAAAATCAGACATTCTGTCACTAGATTCACTCAAGTGAGACTCACTGTCCATCTCCTGACCAGAAAAGTCAGCAGCATTTGGAGAGTCATGGAAGCCAGTAGATCCTGGCCTGTCCTTAAGAAGGAAATCCTTGTCTTGACATAGGAGCTTGGTAGCAGGCTCCTCTCCCTCCTGAGCCGAGTCTTCTCCATCCAGGTCTTCGTCCATCAGGGCTGCTTCCTTCTCATCTTCAGGGACGTATGCTGAACAGGCAGAAGGAAGAAAAAACAAAGAGAAAGAGATTTGTTAGAACCACATTGACAGAATGTCTAATGATGGACATTCTCAATTCTGTATTCTTGTTTCCTTACAAAGCAGGGAACTGATCGAAACTAAAAGTACTGTTATTTGTTCTTTCTCCAGAGGAGACAGAGCAATCATCCAATGACATTCACAAAGTATTTACGATCATAAACAGTAATTCTGTTCTAACTTCCCACTTTTACACTGACATTGTTTTCAAATTGGAATCAAGTCACCACACCCTCCCTTTCTCTCTCCACCCCCAGGTCTTTGTTCTGTACTGCAGAAAATCAGAGACAGCCAGAGAGAGAGAGAGAGAGAGAGAGATGGAGGATGGAAAGAGAAAGATGAAGTGAGGGAGAGGGGGAAAAATGTCTCTTCAAACAGAACTTGCCACCTTATTCTTCTCAAGGGGCAACAGCTTGAAATTAAAACTAAATTTGAAATTAATGAAGCACATTCTGGCGGTGGCATTCGTTTCTGAAGTAATAAATTACTTGTATCAACCTCGGAGACAGCGGTTCCTGTCTGTCAATTAATATGTCTTACGCTTCTTCTGCAGACTCTAATGCATTCCCTAACAGACACACTCGCCATTTAAATTAAGCATGCATTTTCACTCATTACACTGCTCAGCCCTCGCCTCCTCGTAAATAAAAAAAATGTATGTACGTTTCCCTGCGACAAATCTCTCCCCGCAAAACCCATTTGCTTCAATTACCAAAGATTAGAAAAAAGTTTAGAGTTATTATTTACAGTTTAGCTTGAGGGAGAGGGCTTGAGGCTTTCAATTTATATTCAAATCCCTCTAGTTTAAGAATAATACAATGGAAATCATACGGAGAAAAGATGTATCAAGACAAATCACAATCTTTGTACGTCTATGAATGTTTTCTTTTGTTAATAAGTCTATCAAAGAGATAAAACAACATCAGATGAGATATGCTTCATGCTCATACTTTATGATTAAGGCTCGGTGTCTGAATAACAATTGAAGCACACGCAGGCAGATGTATACACAACCCTCTTCCTTGTTTTAGCAACTACACTGGCAAAGAAGATGAGCATGTGTGTAGACGTCAGTGGCCTTGTGCCTAACATTCCTTTCTGTAACAGGCCATCACTCATCTAACCTGGTATGTAAACACAGAGCGAGCCGGTCAGTGGAATGGGTGTGGCACAGAAGCACATTCGCAATCGTAATCTACCACTTTCAAAGATGTGCAAAGGTGAAAAAAAGGGGGGTAAAGTGTCAGGTTTGGGTAGTTTATTAGCTTATTTCACAGAAACCATATATAACACAGCTGCTGGGCCTGAATTAGCTACAGTATACGTGTAATGTACAGCTGTGGTCCCTGAAGGAAGCCTTTAAAACCGTCTCTATGGCAAACAAGAGGAGAGGAAATAGTAAGGTAAGTAGGTTGAAAACATTCTGCTGTGAGTTTTGTGAAAATATGGGAAAATGGGGCTTCCACATATAATACCTGCGCAACCTGCCAACCCTATTATACCACACACTTCAGCTGTTGCCACCTCCAATCTCTCACTGAACACTGCAAGTTGTGTGCATGTGTGTGTGCGTGAACTTGTGTATGTGCTCGCACTGCATCGGCAGCAAAACAGAGAGGAGTCTTTGTCATTGTCAGGCCACTGGTTGCCATCGGCAATGATACGACACTGCCGTGGGATAAACAGATGCATAGAGACACAGATATCCCAGAGCCCATCACACATCACGAGCAGGCA
>OMNN01100968.1:0-10048 GCA_900302755.1 Chromis chromis
TACCTCTTTCTGTCTCTCTCTCTCTCTCTCTCTCTCCCTCTCCCTCTCCCTCTCTCTCTCTCCCTCTCTCTCTCTCTGTTAACTGTTCTTCCAGTCAGCAATAACCCCGGCTCTAATTAGCAGCAGGGCTGAATCTCCAGACTGATTTGGTTCAGGCCAATTTGTCTGTATTATTACCTGGGTGACATTCAGTTCTTGCTGCCTTTACATATTTTCAGGGTTTATTCTTTTAAAACAGATTTCAGACTGCGACACAGTGAATTGATCTTGTATCTCCGCCTTGTATCATGAAAGCGTGTGTGAATAACACGCCGAGTCACTTCACTTGTTATCAGAAGGCATTTCACGTGTCATTGCACGCCATCGCAGTCGCATCGGAGGACCCCCCTCCCCCTGACCTTAACCCTAACCTTAAGCGTTTCAAACACACACGAAATGTGCCTGAAGTGGCGTTCTGTTTATACACAATCCCATGGTATCATGTGATGTATCTTGTTTTGAAATTAACAGCTACAGTGAGCCTGTTTTGACACCTCTGACACTGATGTACGATGAAGTGTGACAGTAGTATAGGCTTCCATCTACACATTACTAATCTTAGTAAGAAAGAAAATGGAGTGCAGGGGTCAGAAAACACATAAACCCAACCATGGATGTCAGAGTGGTTTTATTTGGGAGCACAGCTTACCTCATTTTCTAATGTGACAATTTTTTTTGTCACATTACATCATTGTCCAGTAGTAAGAAAGTCTATGGAGTGAAATATATTGGCGGTAATTTGGCTTACAGAGTGAATTCTTATTATAGTTACTTACCTTTACTGCACAAGTGCTTTATGGAACTTTAGATTTTCAGCCTAGGCTTTGATTTATATTTGTGTAAAAAGAAAGACAGTAGAATGGAACTAAACAGAAAGACACCAATATAAATCATAACATATACGAAGCTATCCGTTTGGACCTTTGACTGATAATTACATAAATAAATCCAACTAAAATGACAATATAAATAGCCAGTTAAAGGATTCTGGAGTCCTAGATGGTAGAGTTTGGCAGCATTTACTATTGTGCAACATTAAGTAGCCGAGGATATGTGTTCAGAAGCATTTATTAAAAAATGAAGATAAAACATTTTATACACGTATGCTATAGAATATCGAAATGTACTTCGCTAAACAACTAAAGGCAGTGATTGTGGGTATGAGTGAGAGTGTATGTATGCATATGTGAAGGGGGAGATTTGAGTTTCCTGAAAAGCACCACTAACAAAGCATCACACTAATAATGTTCTGTGAATCAAACCCAAACAGTGCATGTACACTGATGAAAATTGTGCTTTTTCGTGTTGATCGTTGCTAAGCTAGCTGTGTTTGCTCAGTTGTCTCAGGCCATCAAATTAAAGCAAGGAGACTTTTGTAGTTCCAATGCTGCTTTGGACGTAGCCTTCAGGTCTGACAAATGAAGCCAAAGTGGAAAAGCTTCATAGCTGTAATGGCAACTCTTCCGATTATATAAAAAAGTATTGGCGTCTATGAGAAAATGACCCTTGTTCTAACTTGACTTATTACCTCAGTAAACATTTTCCTAATAAGTTTAACCACTACTTGAATTTTGTAACTGACAGAATACAGTCCATGTGCAGAAGTCTGATGGTGCAGGCTGGAGGAAACCAGTTGCTCCTTTCTTCTCCGTGCAGAGTTAGCAGCTTGGTGCCATCTTGTTTTGTTGCCCGTGTTGCTTGTAGAGTTTGCAGGCAGACTTTGTGTCATAGCTGCCAGTGCTAAGCTTACTTAGCATGTAGCAAGCTTACCTAACTATGTGGTGTGTACGTGACTAATGATCTGCATGCAGGCTCTTGGATCGGTTGGTTTGGTGCATCAGAGAACTGAGTCCTAAGAGTCCTAAGAACAAGATAAAAGCTGGTGAGCAGTAAGAGAGAGAATGTTTATATCAGGTTTTGTTGACCTGGTCTGGGGGGGCAGTCCAGGTGATATCAGGTTACAGTTAAAGGCAGTCACTGGAGGACCGCTATGGCTGTTCCTTACGTTACCTACACCATTCAAAAAATAATTCAGGTTGGACCCGAGTGTTGAACTGTGAGCCACACCACTATCATTCTATAAAAATGACTACAATCATAGTTTCAACTTATTTTATCCATAACGTCAACCAGTGAAAAAATTGTAGGAATGATTTTTTTTTTGCACTCAAGAGACGACGGGAAAGTTGTAGGGAGATGGTCAGTGTGGTCTGATAAACAGTCCTAACCTGGTCTAAGTATGGGCCCAATGATTCTTCGGCTTTTGAACTTGCGACACATAATCATACAGTCTTATTGGACCATTCATTCAAAAATTGTCATATAGCCTGCAACATAAAAGCCTGGGCCCCTGACCTGCACAACTATGGCTCCATTCCCAGCTTTCACAGAAATATCAAATGCATATTTCACATTTCTGCACTATGACCAGCTAAAAAGCAGCAACACACTCCATCTAAAGCTGTTATTGCTTATACTAAATCACGCCGCTGTACGGACAAATTGGTCGGACCAGGATGGACTAGACCGTGAGGAAGAAATAGTCTACTCATTTCCATGCTCGACAAACAGGCCGCACCAGAGGATATATAGTTACACACATACAAGTCTGGTTAGAATGCCAATATGACTTGGCTGTAGAGGTGCACAGGGTGTATTTCTGAATCCTAATGGAGTGTTTACTACTATGTTTACTAGTCTTAAACCTGTCATAAACAACGCTAATAGGGTCAGCTCTGCATGTCTGGGGTCAGTGCCAACATCAGCGAGCACAAGCAAGGAGGAGAATCACAGCTCGGTATGATAAAATCTTCACCACGTCAGAGCTTTTGCATTTATTGTGCTCAGTTTAAGCTATGTACATATCGTATATCACATACAATATAAACTGTGAGGTAGAAAATATTGACTGTATGTCACCTGGTAAATGTCAAATACTGACATTTACAAGGGCAATTATGAGAATAGAGGCAGAGATATTTCTTACAAGTGTCGCACTGCAGTAACACTCAAGGTCAAGGTTCAGATTGCCATTGGATACACAACTCTGTAGACGGTCGGCTGGTAAAAAAGGGAGAAAAAACTGAATGGATTCGCTTTCAAAGATTTAGAATTATTATCGAAACAGTGTAAGGATTATCCACATTTCACATACATGAGATATCAAACCTCTCTTCTTGAATTGCTATCAATCTTACATGTGTGTGTGTGTGCGTGTGCGTGTCTGCACATGCATTTTCCTTTTGGCTTGTGTGGTTGCGTCTAGACATGAATCCAAGTGGCCAGCATGTACGTCAGCGTGCCTGACTCATTAGGACACATTAACAGTGTTTTCATTGGGGCTGACGCCAACGTCTCTGTCTCATCCCAAATGAGAAGAGACGCGATGACAGCATGCACACACACGAGAGAGGGATAGCTCCTCTGAAAGATGGAAAAAATAGTCCAAGCTGAAGAAACAAGATTGTGTGGGTGGGTGTGTTTTTTTTTCTTCCTTTTTTCATCTCCAGATAACAGAATGGCAGTGTGACAAACTCAAAACCCCTCACTTTCTGCCCAAGGCCATGTTAATTGCATTAATTTGCTCTGACAATTGCACAACAGAAAAAGAATAGAAAAGGGAGTGGGAGTGTGCCTGGGTCTGAGCGTGTGTGTGTGTGTGTGTGTGTGTGTGTGTGTGTGTGTGTGTGTGTGTGTGTGTGTGTGTGTGTGTGTGTGTGTGTGTGTGTGTTTGTTGCCGAACAGTTCTTGTCATTTTTCAGTGATGATTAAATTAGCAACAAGAGTTCTGTCTAGCTATAATCAATCATTACCCTCACTCCCGTGCCACCCAATATCACCAAAACCATATTTTCCCCACTTGAGGACAAAATGTTTCTTGATTGTGTAGCACACTTGTCTATAAATATATCAGACAGACTGGTCGCTCCCTGCAGTATTGAGTTTGAGCTTTTTTTTTCCTTCTCTTTCTCACAACGTGATTGTGTGTGTGCGGTTGTGTGTGTGTGTGTGTGTGTGTGTGTGTGTGTGTGTGTGTGTGTGTGTGGTGTGTGTGTGTGTGTGTGTTAGGAGTGTGGTTCTTTAAAGAGTAAACATTTGTTTGTGCCTTTCCAGAGAAAGATTTGTGACCTGAATACAGTGAGGCATTGGCAGGCCAGCAGAGCGTTGTTTATCACAAAAAAATGATCAAGAATGCATCACAGAATATTCATCAAATATAATTCAAGTCAGTTTTATTTAAAAGCCCACAATCCCAAGTTGATTTTTATCTTCTAGCACAACATTTGGATGAGGAAAAACTCCACAAAATAACTGTTAAGGAGAGAAACATAATTAATTGTTAAGCAAAAAGAAAGAAGAGAATAAACTGAAACATCCATCCATCCATTATCTATACACCGCTTAATCCTCTGTAGGGTCATGGGGGTGCTGGAGCCTATCCCAGCCGACTCGGTCGAATCACAGTCTATCACAGGGCTACACATAGAGACAAACAACCAAGCACACTCACATTCACACCTACAGACAATTTAGAATGATCAGTTAACCTTAGCATGTATTTGGGAGGCAGCTGGAGAACCCAGTGAAAACCCACACTGCACAGGGAGAACATGCAAACTCCACACAGAGAGAACCCAGCCGGGAAGTTGCATAGAAAAAAAAAAGCTTTCTTATGGTCAGGTTCGGTCACTCGAAGGAGGAAATCATAGTCTTATTTAATACAGACCACATCGACTTGTTCATTTATTCTTTTCTCAAGCTTAACTAAAGTACTTTTATTTCCTTATCACAGATGGGATCTTGGAGGTGAATCCTTGTCACTGGTGTGAGAGTCAGATGCACTGTGTGCCCAGCATCCACCCCAATCACCTCCCAGCAGGAGGGCAAAAACAGGACTTGTTTCAACCGCCTTGACATTTTTGATAGCCACATGTTTGCATTTCCAAATGGTTAACCATGTTGTTAGTGAACAGATGCAGAAAAGTCTCCCCCATTATTCAAATATGTCCAAATGGTATCAGAATCCCTCAAAAGAAATGTTTTTTTTTCATAATCCCAGGTAGATAAATAAGAAAGTTACCACACGAAAACATTCTTTCAGAGCATTTGAAAGATAGTAGAAAATGTTCAGTAATTATCAACTAGGCTCAAAACTGAATCTTTTTGGATGTGACAACAAATGTGTTGTTCATCCAGTCATTTTTGAGCAGCTTAGCTATTTGCTGTATTTCAAAACTAATGTTACATTCAGGCTCCTGTTTAGATCATGTATGGTATATTTGCTGTGGTTTTATGATTCAAATGAATCTTTATAGCTTCACTATGTGTGTGATACTGTTTTTTCTTCACGTGAACACCGAATATTTAGCGCAACTAGTGCGTCCCAGTCAGCTGCACGGAGCTCCGTCCTCCTGAACCTGTACATAATGTCACGTTAGAGCCTGTCTCAACTTGATTGTTGTGTTCAGGGTCATTGCTGGTGGTGATAGTCAGACAGGGGCCATTGCTCGCTGTGGTGCCGTGGTGCTTTGGTGATTTGTAAGCCGATTTGTTCCTTTATTTCCCCTGGCCATACACATGCAGTCACAGGGCCCTTATACTCGCAAACACACACACACTCACACACACACACACATATAACAAGCAAAACACACAAAGGCCCTCCCAAAGGACAATCTGTTCTGAATCGCATTACAGCCATTTCCCATTCTGTAGGTGGGGACTGGCCCCAGCAGAAATCAAATATTTATCATGTTGTATTAACCCCCACTGCTGCCCCGCACACACACACAAACACACAACATCAGTCCTTACACTGCCTCTACACACTGTATTCATTATCCTATTAGGCCATAGCTCAGGCACTGCGGCTGGTGTGTGTGCAAACAGATGCACGTTACATTAGAACGTGTCTGTGTGTGACCGTACACACACATACACACACACACACACACACACACATAGTCACACACAGAAATTCTCATATTGCCAGTAGCCTGCTGTTGTTGGGTCAGTTAGCTTTAATGCAGCATATGTTATAAATAATATAAATCACATCTAGTTCTTCCATTGATTCCACATTACTGTCTGTCTGCTGTACCTGTGATCATTTTTCTTCGTGTCTGTCAGTAAATACTCAGAGGAACAAAGCAAGTTTCCTGGAAATCTGCCTGTTCACCTGTGAAGTGATGAGAACACAGGCACCAGCACTTGGTCACGAACTTCTGGGGTTTCAAAACGTCATTTCTGGGCTTTGTCTAATTTTTCCTTCCATTGGCGTGGAAAGGGATCGCATGCTGTTCAACAAATACAAATTAAAACCATTTTAGACAACACCAAGGAATTGCCAAAACCAAAAGTGAATGATTCTTTATAACATAGACTCCAAGTCTTATGGAATTACAGCCGATTATAACCTTTTACATTGAGGAAACACAGACAAACAGAGAAGCCAGCGTTTTCCTTTTTATCAGAATATCCATTTACTTCTTGGCCCAATATCCCAGCAATCATGTCCACATTGCAAGATTCCACATCTCATATTTTGCATCCAGTGTAATGTAAAATATAGTTTATGTATAGAGCAGTGGTTCTCAACTGGTCCAGCCTCAGGACCCACTATGTCTCTATTAATAATGGTCACAACCCAAATTTTTGAAGTTTGCTGTTCCTGTTAACAAACTAAGGTTTATCTGGGTGTAGTCTCAATGCATTTTGATGCAGATTGAGAAAATTTAGGCTTATGTTTTGCTCATTTTGGTATATTTGGACACTTTTGCCAAGTTTTGGGTATATTTTGTCCTATTTTGACAGATTTTGGTCTATTTTTGGCACGTTTTAGCATAAATGTCTCCAATAAACTGGAAGAGCCAAATCTAGAGGTTAATAGTGGGCAACAACTGGTGTCACCACCACTAAATATCCTGCTATTGAAAGCGAACTGTGTCATAAGAAACACGTCCTTTAAAATAAAAGACTTTATACCACTACTTTTTTGAGGGGGGGCATGCTTCTGCGACCCTCTAAAAATGGCTTCGCGACCCAGTTTTGGGTCCCGACCCACCAGTTGAGAACCACTGCTTTAGGATGTGTTGCTAACGTTGAAGGGATCAAGTGCTGTGAGTTTCTGAAACGCTAATGCTTTTTATTTAAAAAAAAAAAACATTTGTGTGGTCATATGTCTAGTAATGGTGCATTTGCATTTCAGAACTCCGTCATTTATATAGTTTTAATCATTTGCTTCTCCAGCAAATCAGGAACATTGGATAAACTTTTCAACTTTTGCAAAAGTTGATTGAAACAAATACCAGGTGTAAAAAAAACAAAAAAAACATGAAGGGAACAGGAGACAAGTTATCCAAAACCTGGTGTTTAAAAGCATTTGCAAAGTTGATTAAGGATTTAAAAGTGCAGAAATTAAATGTTCTGCACTTATATAGCGCCTTTTTCTACCTTAGCGGTACCCAAAGCGCTTTACAATGTGTTTTGCATTCACCCATTCACACACCAATGGCGACAGAGCTGCCATGCAACGCGCAACTTCGGGTTCAGTGTCTTGCCCAAGGACACTTTGGCATGTGGGGGGGACCAGGGATCGAACCACCAACCTTGCCATCAGTGAACAACCCGCTCTACCACCTGAGCCACAGCTCCCCTAAATTAAGATAAGGCATTTCTACATGTAATGCATAACCAGACCATTCCCTAGTGCTGTCTCAGCGCTGTGTAGAATGGTCTGACTGCACCTTATAGACGGAAAAGAAACTCAGGTTTTTACTTCAAATAGTGACCGGGGAAGTATTTTGGTGGAACATTTGCATGCAGGGATGCAAGGTCTGTCATTAAAATGGATAAAAAACTAGCTGGACATCTATAATGGACGGTTAAAACCATCAACAAAACTTGAAATCTTCGGTGGCACAGGTTGCTGCCGTCAGGTTGTTGTCTTTGTTTCTTGCAGTGAAGAGGATTTTGAAAACAGTCAGATGTAGATAGTAGAGTCGGGGCAGGTTTATACCCACAGTCTACATCCAGTGAGTCAGACTAGATTTGTAGATTTTCTGTAGATAGGAGGACAACTTCACAACTGAGAAGTGGACCATTTTGCAGTAATCAATACATAATTAGACCATGAATATAATTACATTTTTTAGTGTCTCACTGCTGCAAAACGAATGTGTAAAATGTTGGTGTCAAATAAATCGGCCATTTTTGATGAGTGTGACCATTTGCCCAGCAGAATTTGACCTTTTAGAGTCGGGGAAGTACCAATGAAACCTCAGATACATCAAGTGTTGCAGTACAGACCTGGTTAAAGTCACTTACAGGTGTGTAGCTGTTCTTATTATATTACTTTCTAGTCTACTTGGTGGACACGTGCCATACTTTTGCAGTAGATTAGCGGTTATTCCATGCATGCAGGCTAATTTAAAATGTTCAGTGCAAGAGCAGCTGGTGCTCTTGTCGCTTAGTGTCATCATAAAGAATTGGAGGTTGCACGGACACAGAGCAACACCGCCGATGATACCACTAGCCCAGTGGTTCTTAACCTGGGTTCGATCAGCATTCGATCGAATTCAGCAGAGCCAGGTTCAACAGCAACTCTTCAGAACAACAACGCTCTCAGTGTTTTGGTGTCACCAAATCGTAGCGTTACCCTCTTATTGCTAAGAAAGCCCTTGAAATTTTCATACCGTTTGTTACAGCGTATCTTTGCGAGCAATACTTTTCGATGATGGTAGACATAAAAATGAAGAAAAGGAACAGACTTAGTTGCAAAAATGATACGAGAGTGGTACGGCTGTGGCTCAGTTTGTAGAGCGGGTTGTCCACTGATCACAAGGTTGGCGGTTCGATCCCCGGGTCCCCCCACATGCCGAAGTGTCCTTGGGCAAGACACTGAACCCGAAGTTGCTCCCAGTGGCAGATTAGCGCCTTGCATGGCAGCTCTGTCGCCATTGGTGTGTGAATGTGTGAATGAGAAACACATTGTAAAGCGCCTTGGGTACTTGGGTAAGGTACAAAAAGGCGCTATATAAGTGCAGACCATTTACCATTTACTTGCCAAGGTGAAGCCGTGCATTTCCCAACTGGTCTCTGAAAGGAAACACCTAAAGTCACATTGATTTGCAGTAAATATTCATTATTATGTTTTTGTTTTTTTGTGAAATTCATGTGTTGTTGGTTTAGCTCTTTGAACACAGGTATGTTTTACTGGTGCATGAAACGAACCATGCATCAGTTGCACACAAAATCACTATGTTTTGAATTTGAAAAAGATCATATTTAATTTTTCCAATTACGAAGGGTTCGGTGAATGCGCGTATGAAACTTGCAGGGTTCAGTAGCTCCAACAAGGTTAAGAACCACTGCACTAGCCTAACGTTCATGTAAGCAACCGTGCAGTACATTCTGGTAGCGTTCAATGTTGTTTGAAGTCTCGTTACCTTTTTTCATTCGCATAGCATCAAGATCTGGGCTAGTTTTATGCAAATGTACCACATCCAGGTGCCATTTAACGCACCTGGAAACTCCAACAAACATTCAAGAAGTAACTTTAATGCAGCAGTTTAAAGTTATGCGACTCCCAAACTGCAGTTGCAGCTGTTCAGACCCTCCAGCACCATATTCCCCTCACAAAGTGCATCTTCTTCTTCTGCTAAAACCATCAGACTGTGTTCAGGAGGAAGTTCAGGGTCCAGACAGAACCACTGCACTAGCCTAACGTTCATGTAAGCAACCGTGCAGTACATTCTGGTCGCGTTTCAATGTTGTTTGAAGTCTCGTTACCTTTCTTCATTTGCATAGCGTCAAGATCTGGGCTAGTTTTATGCAACTGTACCACATCCAGGTGCCATTTAACGCTAGGGATGGGAATTGATACGATTTTTACGATTCCGATTCAATTTTCGATTCTGCTTAACGATTCGGTTCTTTATCGGTTCTCTTCTCGGTTCTCATTTGGACAAAAGGAGAACAAAGGACGTGCTAACGCTAACGCTAACGTTGC